>JADBJO010005564.1:112275-114775 GCA_016801955.1 Conus betulinus
CAGCAGCAGCAGCGTCGTCGTCGTCGTCGTCGTCGTCGTCGTCGTCGTCGTCGTCGTCATCATCATCATCATCATCATCATCATCATCATCATCATCATCATCATCATCATCATCATCATCATCATCTTCTTCTTCTTCTTCTTCTTCTTCTTCTTCTTCTTCTCCCTGCGATCGTCGACGTCGTCGTTCGTCGTCGTCGCCGTCATCGTCGTTGTCGTCGTCATCGCCGTGTTCTTTATCGTCATGTTTTCTAGCCCAAATCAACATACACAACCTTTGCTTCTTCTTTCTTCTTCTTCTTCTTCTTCTTCTTTTCTTCTTCTTCTTCTCCTCCTCCTCCTCCTCCTCTCCTCCTCCTCCTCCTCCTCTTCTTCTTCTTCTTCTTCTCTCTCCTTCTTCTTCTTCTTCTTCTTCTTCTTCTTCTTCTCTTATCCTCTTCCTTCGTCTTCTTCTCCCCTCCGCTTCTCCTTCTCCTCATTTTTCTCATTTCTCTTCTTCTATCGCAGACTCCTCCTCTTCTTTGTGTTTTCCTCTCCTAACTTCCCGTCTTCGCCCCCGCCCCCTTTGTATTGTTTTGTTTTTCATTAACTTTATAGTTGTGTTCTTTTTTCTTCTCTTCTTCTCCTTGACTTCGTTCCTGATGCTCCTGCTCTCGTCCTGCTCCTACTCTCCTCCTGCTCCTATTCTCCTGCTCCTCTCCTCCTGCTCCTACTCTCCTCCTGCTCCTACTCTCCTCCTCCTCCTACTCTCCTCCTGCTCCTACTCTCCTCCTCCTCCTACTCTCCTCCTGCTCCTACTCTCCTCCTGCTCCTACTCTCCTCCTGCTCCTATTCTCCTGCTCCTCTCCTCCTGCTCCTACTTTCCTCCTCCTACTCTCCTCCTCCTGCTCCTACTCTCCTCCTGCTCCTCCTCTCCTCCTGCTCCTACTCTCCTCCTGCTCCTCCTCTCCTCCTGCTCCTACTCTCCTCCTGCTCCTACTCTCCTCCTGCTCCTACTCTCCTGCTCCTACTCTCCTCCTCCTACTCTCCTCCTCCTCTCCTCCTGCTCCTACTCTCCTCCTACTCTCCTCCTGCTCCTACTCCTCCTCCTGCTCCTACTCTCCTCCTCCTACTCTCCTCCTCCTACTCTCCTCCTGCTCTCCATCTCTGCTCCTACTCTCCTCCTGTTCCTACTCTCCTCCTCCTACTCTCCTCCTCCTCTCCTCCTGCTCCTACTCTCCTCCTGCTCTCCTCCTGCCTCCTACTCTCCTCCTGCTCTACTCTCCTCCTCCTACTCTCCTCCTCCTACTCTCCTCCTGCTCTCCTCCTCCTGCTCCTACTCTCCTCCTGTTCCTACTCTCCTCCTCCTACTCTCTCCTCCTCCTACTCTCCTCCTCCTACCTCCTCCCTGCTCTCCTCCTGCTCCTACTCTCCTCCTGCTCTCCTACTCTCCTCCTACTCTCCTCCTGCTCCTACTCTCCTCCTACTCTCCTCCTGCTCCCACTCTCCTCCTGCTCCTACTCTCCTCCTGCTCCTACTCTCCTCCCACTCTCCTCCTGCTCCTACTCTCCTCCTGCGCCTACTCTCCTCCTACTCTCCTCCTGCTCCTACTCTCCTCCTGCTCTCCTCCTGCTCCTACGCTCATCCTGCTCCTAATCTCCTCCTCCTACTCTCCTCCTGCTGCTCCTCTCCTCCTGCTCCCACTGTCCTCCTGCTCTCTTCCTGCTCCTACTCTCCTGCTGCTCCTACTCTCCTCCTGCTCCTACTCTCCTCCTGCTCCTACTCTCCTCCTACTCTCCTGCTCCTACTCTCCTCCTGCTCATACTCTCCTCCTACTCTCCTCCTACTCCCTGCTCCTGCTCTCCTCCTGCTCCTACTCTCCACCTGCTCCTACTCTCCACCTGCTCCTTCTCTCCTCCCCTACTCTCCTCCTGCTCCTACTGTCCTCCTGCTCCTACACTCCTCCTGCTCCTACTCTCCTCCTGCTCCTACTCCTGCTCCTACTCTCCTCCTCGTCTCTTGCACCTCTCTTAAGTGTTTCTCTTTTTCCTCTACTGCCCTTGTGTCCCCTTCCCCCCTCCCCCTCCCATTTTTTTTATCTTACACATTGACGTGGGCATTTCTAGACAAATAACTAACATTAGCGTGACCAGCACGGCCAGAAGACCGATAGTTTGTCAGAAATCTCCAGCCACTCCTACAAAGAAGGTTCACCAAAGAGTAAAGGCCGTACATCAGCGACTATTTTAAAGTAACATTTTCGAAAATGACTAAAGTCATGTTCTTATAGAAAATGTGTGTTCAGTCATTCCGTCTCTTCCACTCTTCCCCCCTCATTTGTTCATTGCACATGAGTCCAAACAAACGCATCGTGCCTCTTTGTCCCTCCTACCCATTTCCCCATCCCCCCCCCCCCTTCTGCCCTCTGCCGTGTATTTTACCTGGCATCAACGGTTTTGTACGCAATCGGTTTTTCTAGGTCATTTTTTTTTTCTTCTTATCTTTGTTGATTGTAATTGTC
>JADBJO010005564.1:122275-132275 GCA_016801955.1 Conus betulinus
TGGATGTGATCCATTAGTATGGCGATGACGGATATGATCTATTAGGATGAGGATTGATGGATATGATCCATTAGGATGAGGATGATGGATATGATCCATAGGATGACGATGATGGATATGATGACACGGTGTTCCAGTCTGGTTTGAGACTGCGTGACAGGGCCGGGTCTCTCACTCTTTACTATCGTAACAAATTCCGTCGTCAACCAGGCCCGAGAGAAACAGACAGCTGCAGTGTTGGTCGGGAGATTATGGATAACATTCTCAGAGACGCATCCATTAAGTGGATAAATCTCGACCGCGTGACCCCAGTCTTCCCATTTAAGCCCATAACAAAGTCATTTCTAGGTGGGAGCTGGTAAGGGCAGAAAATCCCAGAAAATAAATGTCTCTCATGGGAATCGAACCAACGACCTCTCCAGTCGGGATTTCGTGATGCTACCCACTTCGCCATGGTGGCTGGTGTAGGTTTTTTGTTTGTTTGTTTTTTTTTTTCCCTCCTTGGGGACAAGGTTAAAAACTGACGCAGTATTAAACTATCTAAAAAAAAAGGGTTGTCGACATCTTAACGCAGTCTCTCGCTTACAAGCAGCTGCTCACAAACACGATGCTGACGTTGGCTTAAGTGGCTGTCTGTTTAGACGTCGTGTCAGGGGGGAAAAACCCAAAGAGCCAGCTGGTCTGAGCGGCGTCGGACCAGACGGCGTGTGCCGTACGATGCGTCTGCATAAGCATGAAGCTGGATCGAAGAAAAGTGTTTATATTTGGCCCTGTAGATAGTCGGGGACCATTCTTTGTCTTCGCATCGTCACACACCAAAAAAAAGGAGTAGTAAGTAACAATTAACGAACAAGTATGGTAAGTCTTGTTCCCGTGACGAAAATAAAGAGACGCCGAATCGCCGAGCAGAGATGACGACACTGAGAGCACACACAGAACGAAATAAGAAGAAGACATTCCATAAGTATGCCGCGTTCGTTTGGAGTTATGGGTATCTGTCTCTGTCATCACGGGAGCAAAAGTTACCCCTACTTGTTCGTTAATAACTGTTTACTGTTCCCTGTCTTATCTAAGATTTCCTTTCAGGAAAAAAAGGAGTTGGTCAAGGAGAAGAAACGAATGTCTGAGTCCTATCCGAAGATGTAGATGCAGTCAACGTATATAACAGCCCAGGCAGAACTGAAAAGCAAATGGTACATAACGTCAGTGACAAGCAAATCACACGAGAACTCCTTATTAAAAATTAATCTATTTTTGAAACAAGACAGAAAAAGGGGGTGATTAACAGCGAGAGCGGGTGAAATAAAGATCATGGAGGTGGGAAAGTAAAAGGGAAGAAGTAAAAAAAAAAAAAGCTGATAGAAAAAAACGTTTACACAAATAAAGGTGAAGTATGTGTGTGTGTGTGTGTGGGGGGGGGGGGGGGGGGGGGGGGGGGGGGGGGGGGAGGGGGGGGGGAGCGCGCGTGTGTGTGCGCGTGTGTGTGTGTGAAAACAAATAAAGGTGAAGTATGTGTGGTATTGCGCGCGCGCGCGCGCGTTGTGTTTGTGTGTGGTGTTGTGGTGTGTGTGTGTGTGTGTGTGTGTGTGTGTGTGTGTGTGTGTGTGTGTGTGTACACACGCGCGCGCACGCACGTCTGTACGTGTGTCTTTTAAGACATAAAGCTGATAGAAAAAAAAAAAAGAAACAATACGCAATGAAAATTATGTTTCAAGAGCGGATGTGTTTGAGTAGGTTCGCATTTTCACTGTAATCACCCCACACCCAAAAGGGGTCAAAACCATTCCAATGCCTTTTGAACGACTGTGTGGCTATGTACAGGACAACACAGGACGTAAATGGCCGGTGCCTTTTAAAACGACTGTGGCTATGCACAGGACAGCGGGACTAAATGGCGTGCCTTTGTATGACTGCGGCTATATACAGCGCGCAGCGGAAACTAATGGAGTATCTGTCTCACGCCAGCTTAGGGGCCATGGGAGATTCGGACAGTGACAGCAGACGAGAGGAGGGGACCAATGAACAGGGAGGACGAGATTGAGGAAACCAATGTCTCCAGACCCCCTTCAGTGAAGATGAAGACTCTGTTGTCACTGGATAGTACTGTCGTCTGTCCGGGGAAACGGAACTGTTGTATTGGCAGAAAAAAGACAACACAGACACTGGACAAAAAAAAAAACCATGGTCAGGTCTCTACTAACGAATGGGTTGTATAGTTACAAAAAAAAGAAAAGGAACAAGACGACAAGGATGTTGTTGAGTGAGACTATAGAGTGTTGCTGCCAGCTTTTATACAGACTGAACACTTCATCTTCCTCACAATATCATGTTTCTATTTTCGACGCGAATAAGAAACACCGTGGCATGACCCTCATTCTCGTCATTTTGACCGTCGTTATTATTCTCATTCATTATTATTATTTACTGCATAGTTATTATTATTATTACTATTATCATCATCATCATCATCAGCATCATCATCATCATCATCATCATCATCAGATTCTCTTCTTCTTCTTCTTTCTTCTTCTTCTTCTTCTTCTTCTCTCACACACCACCACCACTACCACCACACAACAACCACAACCCAATCACACCACCACCACACCATCATCATCATCATCATCATCATATCATTCATCATCATCATAATCATCATCATCATACATCATCACCATCGTCATCAATCATCATCGGTCATCATCGTCATTATCACCACCATCATCATACCATCTTTATCATCATCATCATCATCATCATCATCATCATCATCATCATCATCATCACCATCATCACCATTGTAATCCGCATATCATCGTCGTCGTCGTCGTCTTTCTCGTTCTCTCTTCATCGGTTGGTCCTAAGCCTGCGTGTATATATAAAATATTCCCTAGTATGTCATGTCCTGCTGTTTCACTGACAGGTTCAAAGTTCCTCTCACTCCGAAGTTTGATGTCCGGGGCGGGTCAACATCTCTGGTGGTGGTGTTCTCAGTTATTTAGTTTTACTGCCTCCGGCCCTCCCTCTCATTCTTGCTTCCAGTGCGTATGTGTGTTGTGTGTGTGTTGTGTGTGTGGGGTGGGGTGGGGGTCTGGGGTGGGGCTGTCGGTCTGTCTGTTGTCTGTCTGTCTCTCTCTCTCTCTCTCTCGCTCATCTCTTCTCTCTGTCTCTCACTCTCTCTCTAGGGGGGGGGGAATCTCTCTCTCTCATCTCTCTCTCTCTCTCCATCTCCTTCTCTATCCCTCTCTCTCTGTCTCACTGTCACTTTTACACTTCCTACCCCCCTCCCCTCCTTCCTCTGGTCTATGTGTCTGTCTCTGTCTGTCTTGTCTGTCTCTGTCTGTCTGTCTGTCGTCTGGCCTCTCTCTCTCGAGCCTCTCTGCATCTCTCTCCTTCTCTCTCTCCTCTTCTAATATCCCTCTTCTACTCTTATTATATACCTCCTTCTCTTTCTCTCAATCTCCCTCTCTCTCTCTCATACAACCTCTCTCTTTCTCTTTTCACTCCCTGCCTCCCTCCCTCCCTGTTTTCTGATTGCTTGTCTGTCTGCCTGTCTCTGTCTGTCTGTCTGTCTGTCTGTTTTTCTCTCTCTCTCTCTCTCTCTCTCTGTCTCTCTCTCTCTCTCTCTCCTCTCTCTCTCTCGCTCTCTCGGCTCGCTCGCTCGCTCGCTCGCTCTTTCTTCTATCCGATGAACTGTGATTCCAACAAAAACAGTCATACTGACTGTAAGGTCGTGAAAGTAGGTCAGTGCGCTGGGTGGTAGGCGGACGGGGGATTGTTTGTCTTATTTCTAAAACACTGATGGAAAGCTTATACCCCTATTTTTCATGTTAAATGCCAAGACTCTTATCGTCCTTTTCTTTCATTCCCGTTTTAAACACACATACAGACACACAGATGCACTGACACAGACACAGACACGCACGGACACTCCCCCCCTCCACCCCCCCCCCACAACACACACAAACACGCACACACCACATACACACAGAACACGCACGCACGCACGCACAGCAACGCACGCACCACGAACGCACGCACGAACGCTCTCAGAGACACTTCTCGGAGTTTTAAACACAATACAACACATATGAAAATGATTCTGGTGTATGTGTGCCCGTGCGTGCGTGCGAGCGTGGCGTGCGGGTGTGGCAGCGAGCGTGCGTGCGGTGCCTGTGTGTTTGTATGTGCGTGAGTTGCGTGCATGCGTGCGTGCGTACGTACGTGCTGGGTGGTGTGTGGTGTGGTGTGTGTGGTGGTGTGTGTGTGTGAGTGAGTGCGTGCGTGCGTGTGCGTGCGGCGTGCGTGCGTGGTGTTGTGTGTGTGTGTTATTGTGTGTTGTGTGTGTCGTTTGTGTGGTGTGTGTGTGTCCTGGGTTCTGTGTGTCTGTGTGCGCATGCGTGTGCGTTCTTTTGTGCGTGCATCTCTGTCACTCTCTCTCTCTATCATCTCTCTCTCTCTATCTTCGCGCTCTCTCTCTCTCTGTAAAAAAAGTTTTGTCAAAGGGAGATCTAGTTCCTGTTATCGGAATTGCACACTAGAAACTCATGACGATCTGATAAAACCAACTGAACTGATTGTTGTACTCCCGGTCCTTATAGAACAGTTTAGTACTTAGCAGTGGGGAACGAAGAAATGCTATCTGTGTGTGTGTGTGTGTGTCTGTCTGTCTGTCCGTCCGTGATCAAAATGTGTTCCACTCGCTCCAGACAAAACTACCGGGCCGATCTTTCTGAACATTTGTAGGTGTGTTCATTATGGGTCAGGATGATGCCCGATGTTTATTTTACAGTTATAGCGTGTGGTTTGTATATTATATATATGGGTGTGTGTGTGTGTTGTGTGTCCTGTGTGTGTGTGTGTGTGAGTGTGTGTGTGTGTGTGTGTGTGTGTGTGTGAATTATGTTGTATGTATCTATAGGCATTATATGGATAGATGGATGGAGGATTATTATATATATTATATATATATATATAATATATATATTATATTATATATATATTATAGGTATATATATATATAATACATATATATGGTGAGTGCCTGCTTTCGTGCGCGTGCGAGGTATGTGTGCGTGCGTGCTTGCGTGTGTGCGTGAGTGCGAGTGCGAGCGTGTGTGACGTGCGTGCGAGCGTGTGTGCGGGCAGTGCGTGTGCGTGTATATCTGTGTTTGATAGTGTATGTGTGTGTATATGTTTTGTGTGTTGTGTGTGTGTTGTGTGTGTGTGTGTGCGTGCGTGCGTGCAGTGCGCGCGCGCGTGCGCACGCGTGCGTGCGTACGTGTGTGTGTGTGTGTGTGGGTGTGGGTGTGTGGGTGTGTGTGTGGTGTGTGTGTGTGCGAGAGAGTTTGAGAGACAGAGACAGAGACAGACAGACAGACAGACAGACAGGACAGACAGACAGAGAGGAGAGGAGAGAGAGACGAGAGAGAGAGAGACGTGAGAGAGGGAGAGATGAGGGAGGAGGAGAGGAGAGAGACCAGAAAGAGAGGAGAGAGAGAGGAGAGAGCGAGACCGAGATGAGAAGAGAGAGGAGAGGGACACGAATCTAAAGGAAAAAGAAAGACAGAAAAACATAAAAGCAAAAGAAAGAAAGAACAGAACAAAAGAAAAAAGAAAAAGAAAGAAAGGAAAAACAAAAAAAAAAAAAAGAAAAGGAAAGAAAGGCAAAAACAAAAAGGAAAAAAAAAAAAAAAAAAAAAAAAAAAAAAAGAAAAAAAAAAAAAAAAAAAAAAAGGGAAAGAAAGAAAAAAAAAGAAAAGAAAGAGAAAAAAAAAAAAAAAAAAAAAAAAAAAAAAAAAAAAAACCAAAGAAAGCCACACTGGAATGAAGCTGACGATACGAGAAATGTGGTGACGTCGAGGGGATGAAACCCCTTGAAAAGCACAAGGGCCACCCTGAAGAGTCTGCCTCGCTCAGCCTCATTGCTCACCTCCGCCTTCTCTCCTCTTCACCTTTCCCTCTTTCATTGCCCCCCCACCCCCCACCTCCACCCACACACACACATACACACCTTCCCCCTACACACCAACATCGTCTGCGTTTCACCCCTTCTCCTCCCTCCCTTTCCCCTTGATTCTCCCCCTGCCATTTCCCGTTTGACTATTCCTCCCTTTCCTTTTTTTTTTTTCTTTCTTCCTTCCTTCCTTTCCATACAGCAACAGGACGGAGGGGAAGGAGGGGGACCGAAGAGGGAGGTTGGGGGAGAGGGGCCGGAAGGGGAGGGTAAAGGATGTGTGGTGGTACCGAGTCTACGGGTGGAACCGTTTCCGGTGAAACTTCCTTCTTCCCTCCCGTACATCCTCTCTCTCTCTCTCTCTCTCTCCTCTCCTCTCTCTCTCTCTCTCTCTCTCTCTCTCTCTCTATCTCTCTCTGTGTCTCTGTCTGTGTCTGTCTGTCTGTTCTGTCTGTCTGTCCTCCCTCTCTCTCTCTCTCTCTGCCTCTGTCTGTCTGTCTGTCTGTCTGTCTGTCTCTCTCTCTCTCTCTCTCTCTCTCTCTCTCTCTCTCTCTCTCTCTCTCTCAGACTTCGTCAGACAGGAAGTCCCACAAGGTTCAGTGCTGGGTCCTCTCCCAATCTACATCTTCATCCGCGATATACCATAATCCCTATCAGACGAGAAAGTCACGACGGATTATTTTCTGATAACACGTCACTCCTAACTAAAAGTAGGGAATCCACAAACAGTGGGAACGACTCTCCAGGAAAGTCTGGAAAGATGTGTCAGACTTGTGTCATTCAAATTCAGTGGTCATTCACCCAGCCCAAGTAAAGCTATGACCATAGCCACTTGCCCCAAACCCACCAATTACTTCCTCTTCACCTCAAACTTTAACTGATGGTTCTTCTATCGAGCAAAGAGATGAGAATAGTGGTTTTTAGTATAATGATGGATGAAGAATTAAAATGGCAATCTCATATGAACAATTCATGCGTGGTCATCTTAAAAAAAAAAAAAAAAAACAAGAAAAGGAAAGAAAACTGTTACTGCCACTAAAGAGTTATTTCAACATTGCTGCTCTTAACTTCTCTTCAACGCACACATGATGTCAAATATCAATTACGCTGCAACAATACGGGATGCGAGTAGTAGTGATGTCAGAAAAAAATAAATAAATAAAATAATGAAGAAGGCTGAATTTCTCCACAGACGAGCAGCAGACCTACTCCTTCTAGCTGTAACTCTGACAGATGAAAACCAAACGCATTGAACGTATTTCCTCTGCGTCCATTCAGCTTGGACACTTTTTTTTCAGCTGATTTCTGCCATCGTCTTCAGGGCTCAAGTTCTTTGAACAAAACCATTGACATTATGTATAGGAGTATACTAGCATCTACAGGTGGTAATAGCTGTTTTCTCCTCCAGAAAACAAGTATGGTCCTCGAGGGAAATAGCGAAAACAGGGAGAGCGTTTATAACCCTGAGGATAACAACTATTTTATAGGGATCACAACGGTTTACCTGTTTTGCTGAGGATAATGACTGGTCTTCCTTGGATCTCAACCGTTTCCCTATCTTTCTTGGGATAACGTTATCCTCGCTATCCGACTGAAACAGGTTGCATCGCGAGAAAAACCTCGTGAACAGGGGAACCAGCTAGGACTGCTGATTACCATGAGAAGGGCAAGCGCTCTTGTATCATGGGTACAGAGCGATGGGTGAAGAGTGAAAACAAAAAATATTATCCTGAAGATCATAAGTAATTTCCACAGGATCACTACTATTTTGGGAGGAGAAAAAAAAAGTTATTGTTCTGAAGATCAAAAACATTTTCGTCAGGATCAGTACTGCTTTCCGTTTTTTTTTGTTCTTCTTACGACAATAACTTTTCCCCTGCAAAAATAGGGAAACCAATAATGACCTTTGGGAAAAAGACGATAGTGACTGCTTTCCCTGAGAGGAGGGAAACACAATGTGATCTTTAGGGAACAAAAGGGGAAAGGGGAAATCAGGTATTAACACCTTCCCCCCCCCCCCCCCCCCCCCCTCCCACTGGAAAAATGGTTGTATTTATTTCAGTCTAGTCGTAACTGCATTCGCCCACCTGAGAACGCACTGAACAAGCGCAGCGATCTTGAAAAAGCAAAGGAAAAAAAAAAAAAATAAAGAGCTAAAATACATAAAAAAAAGGTTTTATTTTTAAAGAAAGAAAAAGTTGCCATTTTCAACGATAACACTTTTATCCCATTTTCCTGAATGATGATAGCTATCATCCATGAACTTATTAAAACAGTTTTGCTGCAAACATCTGTCTATAACCGAACTGCCCCAACCCTTATGTGGAGGACTTAAGCTTCGAATCCAGATTCTTTCTACAAAAGCTGGATAGAATGGTTGTATTGTTTTCAGTTAGTACGTATGTCATTCGCCACTGTACCTTGATGAAGCGCAGCGATTTGAAAAAAAAAAAAAAGTCAGGCAGATTGTAGTGTCTAGCGGCATAACACCGTGAATTTTTTAAGCATAGAAAGAAGGTGAGAGAGAGGAGAGAGAGAGAGAGAGAGAGAGAGAGAGAGAGAGAGATGAGAGAGAGAGAGAGAGGAGAGAGAGAGAGAATAACAATCCACACACCCATAATTGTGTTTACTTTCCTGCCCCCTTCCCTTCCCGCCCCAACGCATCGGACTCCGCCCCCCCCCCCCCACCACCACCACCACCAATGCTCGAGTCTTCCTCCCACCCACCCCCACCACCACCACCACCACAATCCACCCTAACACATCCTCTTTCCACCGTCTCAAAGTTCATTCACCTCCATGTTCCAAACCTTCCCGGGTTTTTGGCTGGCTGTAAGCCACACAGATTTGTCCCAATAAATAATCAGACCTAGATGGCACCGGCGTATAATCCACCTGGAAGATCGGCTGCTTTCTTGTCCCACTTTGCTTTTTTTTTTTTTTTTTTCAATTCTCCTTTCCTATTGCTCTACCATTATCACAGCCCCAACCCTCCCCCCCCCCCCCCCCCCCCCCCCCCCCCCCCCCTCCCTTTCGATTACATAGTGATTTTTGTTGTCCTCTCTATATCTAAACACACACAACACACACACACACACACACACACACACACACACACACACACACACACACACACACACACACACACACACACACACAATCACCACACACACATCAACACATACACACCACACACACACATACACACACACACACATCCACACGCACACACACGCAACAACACACACACACACACACACACACACACACACACACACACACACACACACACACACACACACACACACACAAACACTTCGTCCCTCTGCAAACACATACTTGCTGATGAGGATTCATTTAATGACGTTACTCTTTCCCAGGACGATACGTTAGAGCAAATTAATCATCCTTTTAATAATATATAACGAATAACCAACTGAAATAGGCACGATCATTTTTTTTTTCGAGGAGGTAGTATCCAGAACTCTTCAATTCTCCGTCCTCCATCTCCTTTCCACTCCCCTGCCGACCCTCCCCCCCACCCCACCCCCCTCCCAAATTTCGCCCCATCTCCTCTCTTTTCCACCAGCTCTCCCTCTGCGTGCCAACCGCCCCCCCCCCCCCCCCCGAGTGGAAACACAGGATTGTTCATGTGGAATGGTTCTTGTTGATTTGCATAGTTTGTCTATTTGTTTTCCAAATGCAGAATCAGAGCATCCCACGCGCAGACCTCAAAGCATAACGTGAGCAAGTGTCAACAAAGAACTGAACATATGATAGGACAAGCACGTCATCCGGCATAGAAACGCATTAGAAGTCACAAAGTAAGAAAACGTTACTATGGTAAAGAAACAGAGCTGAAAACAATTCTGGACAGGAACGTATATGATTTAAAAACCATGGCTCAGATCATGATGAGAAATAAATGTGCAGGAGAGTGTGGAAACAGAAACATACGACAATACTGAGAGGTAATTGAAAACAAATAGATAAATGAATGGAAAAACAGAAACACACGACAATACTGAGAGGTCATTGAAAAAC
>JADBJO010005564.1:137275-139775 GCA_016801955.1 Conus betulinus
ACATCCTACACATTGATTTTTCTCTCAAGAGTGTTGTCCTGTGCCACATCTGTCCTCTTAAAACAGTAATTCTTAGGTACAAGTGTTTGAAGCGTGCACGCATCCTAAAAGTGATGACATATTCTTTTCTTAAGGAACAGAAAAAAACAAACAAACAAACAAAACAAAAACACAAACAAAACAAAACATATGTACGGCATCTACATTCCTTTTTTCTGGAACTTGTCTGTGATACGTAAAAGAGCCTAAATTAGTATATTTTTTTTTCAGTCTGCATCGGTACGCCTGGTCTCAGCCTGCCTGTCTCTCTCTCTCTCTCTCTCTCTCTCTCTCTCTCTCTCTCTCTCTCTCTCTCTCTCTCTCTCTCTCTCTCTCTAAGTATCTATGTCTTTGTGTCTCTCTGTCTTAAGTCTGACTCTGACACTGTCTCTGTCTGTCCGTCCGTCCGTCTGTCTGTCTGTCTGTCTGTCTGTCTGTCTCCCTCTGTCTCTCCGTCGCTGTCTCTGTCTCTTTCTCTGTCTCTGTCTCTGTCTCTCTCTCTCTCTCTCTCTCTCTCTCTCTCTCTCTCTCTGCGTCTGTCTCTGTCTGTCTGCATCTTTGTCTGTCTATCTCTGTCTCTGTCTGCCCCCCTCCTCCCTCTCCTCTCTCTCTCTCTCTCTCTCTCTCTCTCTCTCTCTCTCTCTCTCTCTCTCTCTCTCTGTGCATGTCGATCATACTCTCTGTCCCATAATCCCAGTCTCTGTCATTCCGTCTCCGTTACTGTCTCTTGTTCTCTCTGATTCGGTCTCTGCCTGCCTGCCCCGCCCTGCTGCCTGCCCGTGTGTGTACGTGCGTGCGTGCGTGCGTGCGTGCGTGCGTACGTGTGAATGTGTATGTGTTGTGTGTGTGTGTGTGTGTGTGTGTGTGTGATTCCTTTTCCCTGTTGTCCTTCCACCCCATTGATTTGATGTCTTCTGTCCCCTCTCTCTTTCTTTTGGCATCCATCCAGCTTCTGTTTGATCACATATGAATGCAAAACCAACAAGCAAAACACAATTTCACAAGCAAACAAGCAAAACACAACCACCGACACTCTTTGTTTCTTTTGTTTCTCTTCTTCTTTTTCTTCTTCTTCTTCTTCTTCTTCTTCTTCTTCTTCTTCTTCTTCTTCTTCTTCTTCTTCTCCCCAGCACAGAACGATCGGCTATCGACACGGAGAATGAAATCAATCGAGAGTATTGCTCGCTAGCCTGGAACCCAGTTTCAGAGGCCCCCCCTCCTAAGACTGTGGCTTTGATCAGCTTGTTCCCAGGCTTAGGAGACTTCAAAATCAGGACGGAGGGGGGGAGGAGGAGGAGGAGGAGGGAGTTGGGGGGTGGGGGGGGGATGGGGGGGGGGGGATGGAGGGGGGAGGGAGACAAAAGAGATTGGGGGGAGAAGGGGAAGGAAGAGATGGTGTGGTTGGGGAAGGGGGAAAGGGTTTGGGAGGGTTAGTCGGGGGGGAAGGAAGGGATGGACTAAATGGTAGAGGGAGGTAGGAGATTGTGGTGAGAGAAGGGAGGAGGGGGGGAAAGGTGTGGGTGGGAAGTGGGGGTTTGGGGGGAGGGGGGAGAGGAGCGGTGGGGGAGGAGGGGGAGGGGGGGAGGGGAGGAGGAGGAGGAGTATAGGGGACGGCAGGGGATGGTGGGGATGTGGGGGGGAGAGGTGATTGGGGGGGGGGTGGGGGGGGAGTAGAAAGGGTTGGAGGGGGTAGGGCGTGGGGCGGGGGAGGGGATGGAGGATGGGAGGAGGCAGGGGAGGGAGGTGGAAGGGGGTCGTGGACGGGGGGTGAGAGGAGATTAGGTCATGGAACATTTTTTTTTTTTTTTTTTTTTTTTTTTGTTTTGTGGCACGGTTGGCCGGTTGGTTTGGAGGATCGGGGGGGAGTTAGGTGTGGAAACGGTGTGGGGGGATGGAAGTGGGGGTGGGGGGGCTGGGGTGAGGAGCGGTGGTAAGGTTGAGGACGAAAGAAGAAGAGGTATAAGGGAATAGAAGGAGCTAGGGGAATGGTGGGATAGTTGTGTGTGTGTGGGGGGGGGGGGGGGGGGGGGGAGGGAGGATTGGCAATGGGCGTCTCGTCTGAAGATCCGTGGCGTTCGATTAAGTGGCGGGGCTTTTTTTTTTTTTTTCTTTTTCTTTTCTTTTTTTTTCTCAAACAAATCTGCGAGTGGAACTACTCGCTACTTGCTGCGGTTTTGTTTCCGTATAGCGGGCCATTGAGGTATCAGTGTAGGGAGTATTAGAATTACCTCCCTTGCTTGATTTCCTCCCTGGAGGTTTCGTCTGACGTGTCCAAGATTTACAGACTTCCTGTCCTTCCTGCATTGCCTCTCTATGTGCGCCCCCCCCCCCCCCCCCCCCCCCCTGCCCCCCCCCCTCCACACCCCCCCCCCCCCCCCCCCGCCCACACACACACCCTACTCCTCCCCTCTCGTTCCTTACTTCCCCACGCCTCGTCGGCCTTCCCCTCCCTCCGCCTGAC
>JADBJO010005565.1:0-7500 GCA_016801955.1 Conus betulinus
CCATCCCCGATACCTCTTCCACCTCTCCGCCGTGTTCCCCATCCACCCCGGATACCTCTTCCACCTCTCTGCCGTGTTCCCCCCATCCACCCCCCACTACTTCTTCCACCTCTCCCTCTTCTACATCCACCCCCAATACCTCTTCCCTGTCTTCCCCATCCACCCCCAATACTCCTTCCACCCCTGCTACCTCTTCCCCATCCACCCCCGGTACTTCTTCTACCCGTTCCTCGTCCATTCAAATACTCCTATTTCGCCCACCTCCTCCTCATCCACCCCAAACACTCCTCCCACCCCTGCCACCTCTCCAGCAACTTCTCCACCCAGCCGCTCAGTGCGAGGGGGTGTGAGCTATGCCGCTATGGCCGCACGTGGCGCACAGAACCGACAGGTAGGCTCGAGCTCATTGTGACGTCCTCTCTCTCTCCCTCCCTCCCCCCCCTCCCTCTCTCTCTCTCTCTCTCTCTCTCTCTCTCTCTCTCTCTCTCTCTCTCTCTCTCCAAACGTCTGTCTTTCCGTGCGCTTGTCTGTCTGTCTGTCTCTTTTCTCTTTCTCTCTCTCCAAACGTCGTGTGTGTGTGTTGTGTGTGTGTGTGTGTGTGTGTGTGTGTGTGTCTCTCTCTCTCTCTGTGTCTCTGTCTCTCTGTCTCTGTCTGTCTCTCTCTCTCTCTCTCTCTCTCTCTCTCTCTTGTGCTCTGTCTCTCTCTCTCTCTCTCTCTCTCTCTCTCTCTCTCTCTCTCTCTCTCTCTCTCTCTCTCTCTCTCGTGTGTGTGCGCGTGTGTCTGTCTGTCTCTCTCTCTGTCTCTGTCTCTCTCTCTCTCTCTCTCTCTGTGTGTGTGTGTGTGTGTGTGTGTGTGTGTGTGTGTGTGTGTGTGAATGAAAATGTAAATGGCGGGGAAATGCCTCTACATTGTTATAAAGTGTTGACAGCGTGACAATGCCACTAAATTGTATTTTTCTTTTTGTTTTTGTTGTTGCTGTTGTTGCTTTTTTAAAAGATATTCTGACCAAAGATATTCTGTAAAGTCTGGCAATGTCATTTTGCCGACATAATCAAACCTTTATAACAGAATGGCAATGTTACTATCTTGCTGTCATAACCAAATGTGTGTTCACCGTGAGGCAGTGTTCATTCCATTGCGGTCCTAACCAGTCGATGTTGATAAAGGCACACACAATCTTTAACGTTCTGGCTTACCAAGCTATGTTGATTGAAACAATGCCATGAGAATTGCTGTTTTAATCAATCCAAGTTGAAAGTGACAGAGAGTAAAACTGCTGTCCCAACGAAGCTGTTGATAGAATGGCAATGAACGTTTGGATGGCAATGCGTTTATTGTCTTGATTGAGGTTAATAGATTGTCGATATCGTCTTGATTGAAGTTAATAGAATGTCGATATCATGGTTGTCCTAACTAAGGGTGTGTTGTTCATAAGAGTAGAAACATGGTTGCCCCAATTCAGGTATGTTTGATACAGTGGTGATGTCTCTAAATTATTGTTCTGGTCAAACAACGTTTGAGAGGAAATATCGGTACTGTCCTGATCATTGCGGAGAAAGTGTTATCATTGTTGCCCTATTCCAGGTATCTCGGTAGAGTGGGAATATCATTGCTAGCCTATCAAGTCATGTTTATACAATGGCCAGTAAAGTTGCTGTTCAGATTGAGTGGTAAAGTCAATATTGTACTGATGAATGATGACAGCGTCGATAACGTGTTAATCGGGGTATGTTCATAGAGCTAGAGCAGAAACATCATGACTATCCTAATCAAGGTAACTCTGATAGAATGCCATTTTCGATACTATCCTACTCAAGCTTGTTGATGAGTGGCCAAGTCATTTGTAGTCTGAACTGGACAATGTTGACAGAGTAGCAATGTCACTGTTGTCCTAACCAGTGTACACTGGTAATGTCATTACATCTGTCCTTGCCACACTGCTGTGAGTGACATGTCATGTACTGCTTGATAACCACACACCCCATCATTGATAGTCACGTGACCTGACTTTTAATATTGCGTTGGTTTTCAGAATGGCGTCCAGGCAGCTGCACAATGGGTGAGAGTTAACAGCTTTAGTTAAATGGAAAAGACAATTGACTGTTCGTCCTTTGTCCTTATTGTTTGGAATGTATTTGTCCTGCCTAAAGAAGACCCACTAGATCGAAACACGTTGTGTCTGTAAGTGTTGTTGTTGTTTTCGTCTGGCAGCTCAGTAATTCTCTTTCCGTTTTTAAGTTAATATATCAGCCTGCATAATCCCACTTTGAAACTTTGCTAATGTGCATCTGTGGTCATGGACAACATTTGCATATAACACTTGTCATTTATGAAGCATGTGCTCATGTATACGTTGCCTTCTGAGGTGAGGAAAAGACTGTAATACCAGAACAATTAAGAAGAGTGATCTCCTGTTACACTGCATGTAACCGGCTCACCATCTGATGCCTTATCGCAAACATCTTGCTAGGATACTATGCAGGAAAAAAGACAAAAGTATTGCAAATTCAGGCTCGCGAGATATTGGAGAGAAAACTGTCGTTAGAATGTAATGCGCGATAAGGGCAGCCAAAAGAAGGGAAGAGGGACGGGAGGAGTGAGGGTAAAGAAGGCGGAGGGGGGGGGGGGGAGAACGAGGGCATGGGAGGTTCTCAGCTTCGTGCTCATGACAGTAACAACTGTCTGGTTACTATTCACCTTGTCTGGGAATTGTGGTCACACAGGTATGTCACGATGAGAGGTAAGACCACAGTCATTGCAGGCGTGTGTAAAAGTCTCCTGTAATCAACGTCGGTAAGATGTGAACCACTAACCCCAATATGATCATTGTCTCGGTACCATGGTCACACACGTCATTCATGTATGTGCCATGCTCGCAGAGCCAGAGACAGAAATGTGCAGCCGAGTGCCAGTCCTGCCGGGAAGAGGCGCCTAACATGCCCAGAGACGCTGCCCTGACAGATTACGTGGCCCTGGACTGCGAGATGTACAAGACCGATGAGGGCCATGCACTTGGTAAATTTCTTTGAAATATAAGTTTTTCTACATTTGGAATTAATTTCGAAGCCAAATTGTCTTAGCTTCTAAAATGTATTGTCAATTGCGTGTTCTGTTAAAGTATGAACATCATCTTTAGAACACCCACTTAAAGAAAAAAAAAACGTGTTGCCTGTGTATTGATACGTTGTAATATGCTGCGACAGTGCGTTGACCCTTTGCCGAGTAACAACGTGCTGTATTTTGAGACAAACTAGTTTACTGTATTTGCACACTGACCCCTAATGCATTATTGTGCATTGATTCTGAGTATTGCACTTCATGTTGTCCCTTGTACAGTATCTAGTTAGATAGTTCAGTTGACCGTTGTTTTTTTATGCATATTGATCCTTGTTAACTATTGAGCACCGATTTTGTTGCACTGTAGTGAATATATACTGACTCCCTGTAGAGTATTGTGAACTAACTCGTCGTAATGTACTGTGTATTGTGACCCCCTTGCATAATATTGTGCGTAAATTACTTGTACTGTAATGATTGCTACCCTTTGTACTCTACTGTGTATTGACCCCACTTACTGTACTGCATATGTACTATATGTATTGACCCCACTTATTGTACTGCATATCACTTATTGTGCTGTGTACCGACCTCTTTTCACTATGCTACTACTGCATTTTGCCTCTCAAATAGTGTACTGTGTATTGATTGTTTGTATTGCTGTACTTGCCATTTGAATTGTGCTGTGTTCTGTATTGTATATAACATGTACTGTGCTGTGTTGATTTCTTACTATATTACCGTGCTCATAACCTTGTACTTTGTAGTTAACCTCTTGTGTTTTGTGACCCCTATTAGACGAATCTTCTTTCTGTGTACTCTCTCTCTCTCTCTCTCTCTCTCTCTCTCTCTCTCTCTCTCTATATCTATATATATATATATATATATATATATATATATATATATATATGTGTGTGTGTGTGTGTGTGTGTGTGTGTGTGTGTGTGTGTGTGTCCATTGTAGAGTTTTGCATTCAAAGTCTGTATTATCTACCTCTTTCTTTGGATGTCTTATTAACAAGTAAGCAACCTTTTGAAACTGTTCTCCATTACATACGCTAGAGTTTCAAATCCTACTAACGCCATGGTAATAAGACACACAAGCACAAGGCGAGAGCGTCTTAAATTACATAAGTTTTTCATTTTTTACTTGTACTACCAAGTGACCAAAGTCCACATCTCTGTTTACAGGCCGTGCCACGGTGGTGATCACACGGGATTTATCCTGTGTGATTCGTTTGTTCGTCCTAAGGACGGGCAAACAATCACCGATTATTGTACGCGTTTCAGCGGCTTGACCTCCTATCATATTTGGGCACTTGGTCAGCCGTTTGAAGCCGTGCAAAGGCACGTGAGAGACATCATTAAGGTAAGAACATACAGCGACGAGGAATCACAATCTTGATAACTATCATGTTATAAACAGTAGCTATTTTTTTTTAAGTTAAGCAAAAATTTTAACTTTTTATGACACAGTACATAATTGGCAGGGTGTTATTATTGTGTTTAAGAAGGTTTTGATTTCTACAGATTGATGGGCTCGAAATATACAACTGTTGGATTTTATTCATTTAAATCGTTAATATAGTGTGAAATAACCAGCTATGACTACAGCCAACATGAAATGTTCATCTATATTTTTTCGTGTTATAACATGATAATCTGATGAGATGCTTGGGGTTAAAATCTTACTGATAATTAGTTAACAAGAGAAATGATCTCCACTAGAAAGCCTTCATTCGCGATACATCGAGCTCGTAAACTATTCAGTGCGCAAAGGGCTGTTACCATCTTAAGACACATTTCGCGTCCATAGGAAGAATGTCTTCACTAGCATGCTTGTGTTTCTTTGTATTCTAGTGAGAGGGGTGTTTGTAGTGTTGTGTGATAATAGTATAAATGTAGAGACCGTGATGTGACATCTTTGAGAAATTTGATGATGTTGACACCGGTAATGCCATCATAGTGAATGTGAAAATAACATTGACCCCCAGAGATGTTTTGTGTTGTAGTGAAGTGTGTGTATGATGCTGACGCCAGTGATAGTGTAGTGAAGTGTGTACATGTTGACACCGGATGTGTTCATGCACTAAAGCATGTATATATAATGTTGACGCTAGTGATGTTGTAAACGTCATAGTGAAATTTATATTTTATGTTGACGGAAGTTTAGTCATCGTATGGCAATGTGTACATGACGTTGATACCTATGTTTATGTATCATTGTGGTGAAGTGTACATATGATGTTCATACATTGTGTATGTCATTGTATTGAAATGTGTGTTTGATGCTGACGCCCGTGCTGTGTCATCCCAGTAAGGCATGTGTGTGATGATGGCACCATTGTTGTGTCATCCACGTTTAGAGAGTTAATGATCGTGACACATGCTGCGTCATCTCCGTTAAAGTGTGTACATGATGTTTGACACTCGTGTCAATGTGTCATCCCAGTCAAGGCTGTTTGTGACGTTCACAGGACAAGGTGTGCTGGTCGTTCATGATCGTGTGAATGACCTGAAAGTCCTGGAACTTGATCATCCTGAGCATCACATCCGGGACACCGCCACAGCCAAAATGCTGATCAGGATGGTCAAGGGCCACGATTTGAACAAGGTGTCTCTGAAAGATCTGGCACGGAAGGTCCTGAGTAAGTATCATGCTGGCAGTGGGTTGTCTGTTTTGTTGGCGTTGTTCTGGCCCATACTGTTGTGGTGTGGAAAACCGTGTCTTATGGGTTCATACTGTTGTTGTGGTTCAGCCAAAAACAGTGTACGTAGAACGAATCCGTGTTCACATCCGGATTACTTTTTCTGTGTCCTTGGTCAAGCATTTGTCCATTGCAGGCTGTTGACAATGTTACTTTTATCGAAAGCATTGATGAAAGGCGAATCGCAATTAGAAGCGATGTGGATCAAATCAACTCGATAATGATCCGCACACACGACGACCAGAATTGTGAGGGGAGAAAACACAGGTCACCATAAAGCAACTAAATAAAAACCCACACACATACAGATGGAATAGTGTTTTGCGCTCCTGGCGTCAAATAGAGACACACCACAGTCCATAATACCGTGGTGTTCTCACCACCAAGGGTGCAAAAAAGAATCCAATAGCACCCCCGAAGCAGCCAGCGAAGAGTAGTAAAGGAAATCAAACGAAAGTGTGGGGAGGAAAAAAAGTTGCTGAAAAACTACAGATATTATGCAAATAGTATAAAATGTAGGGGGCAATCTTTGAGCCTACGCTTGAGGATCCACCCAAGGATGCAAGGGAGATCAAAAGACAAACACAAAGACAGACAGAAACAAATACAATATACTTCGATTTAATCAAAACGAAATTGAAATGAAATGAGGCAGGGAACAGTAAAAACAACACAGTAAACAAGTGTGGTAGTTTTTGCTCCCATAAGGAAACCTAACACAGAGTAACTTTTATTGAAGACTGGCACAGCCTTTTAAACTTGAATAAAGTCAGACAAATACAAAGACGAACAATCTAATAGTGGGGGGGAAACAAGCGCAGGCCAACAACTAAATTGTCTTCATAGTAATGACTTGGCAAAACTTTGGACTTAAAGAGGGGGGGGGGGGGGGGGGGGGGGGGGGGGGGGGGGGGCGGGAGGTTGAAGATGTAAAAACTGGGAACTTGAAATTAAGAAAATATATCAGATATGTAAACTCTTCACTGGCTGCATAAGGGAACCATCGCAATCCCTTTTAAAGGCAGATATATTTGTATTGCCTGCTCCGAGGCCTTTCGTCCGCTGGGTCGGAACTCATCAGGGAGACACGGCTGGTTGTATCTGCGCTCCTGGCGTCAAATAAAGACACACCACAGTCCATAATACCGTGGTGTTCTCACCACCAAGGGTGCAAAAAAGAATCCAATAGCATTCTGAAATTCTGAAACAAAACGGTGCATACAAAGCAACTGACTAACAATTTTGGGCACATGTAAAGTAATGAAAAAACACATGTTATAACAATGCAAACAGAGTCATGCAAAGGTAAGTCTGCTTAAAAGCAACTTGATGGCACACGCACAGGTAAAGTAGCAAAAACTTGCGCCTACACACACACACACACACACACACACACACACACACACACACACACACACACAGGGGCACTTTTTCCTACAAAACAAATAGCAGTCCACAAACACGGGTAAACTAGTGAAAAAAAAAAAACAAACAGTTTACTACTACACAACTAAATAGCATTCACCTAGACGTGAAAAAAGAGGTGAAAAACCACTAAGATTTTTTACTACATAACAGTTAAATAGCAGTCGCACGTACAGTAGTGAGAAGAGACTTTTTGCTACAAAACGACTAAATACTATTCCACATACAGAGGTATAACTGAGAAAAACCAGCATTTTACCACAAAGCAACTAACTAGCAATTCATATAAAGAGGTAAAGATATATCAAAA
>JADBJO010005565.1:12500-57500 GCA_016801955.1 Conus betulinus
AGTATTCCTTTTTCCAACAGGAAATGCATGTTTTGTAGTCTAACCATGATACATGTTTTGTACTCCCACAATGGACATGAGAATTGAATAAATGGGGATGTTATGTACTAAAACATCCTTTTTTTGTATTTTTTAAAAAAATTTTCTTAATGATGAATGTGATGCACATGCCAAAATAGTTGATTAACGGGCAATCTTTAA
Source organism: Conus betulinus (assembly GCA_016801955.1). NCBI lineage: Eukaryota > Metazoa > Mollusca > Gastropoda > Neogastropoda > Conidae > Conus > Conus betulinus. The sequence continues at coordinate 12,702 of JADBJO010005565.1, forward strand.
TTTAAAAGTACATTTTTCCTTCAGCAAAAAACAATCTTTAATTTAAAAGACCATTTTTCCTTCAGCAAAAAAAAAGCCTCTTAGAATTTTTGCCTTTTTATACTTAAAGATCCACAGGAAATCTTGAAAATACCCGAACATTTAGAATTGACAGAACAATAACCAGATGCAAGTTCCAAAATGCAAAACTGCATACTAAAAATATCACATTTCTGCCCCCCCTCTCCCCTCCCCTTCCAAGTGAACTAAGGGAAAAGATAAATCATGCAAGTAACATACATTATATGTGGTTTAAGCAGATGCAAAAAAGGGACCAGCACCTGTTTATGTTATGTTTTTTTTGGCGAGGAGGGACCAAAGCGTTTTGTCAAACGTAACAAATACTGAGAAGTGCCACTTAATGATAACGGTGACTTCTACATCAACTATTTTTTCAAGTAATGTAATAGATATTCACACTTACATCAGGGTTGGTGCGCAAGAAAGTTGATCAGTCTGTTGCGGGCTACCCTGCCAGCAGCAACTCTTGCTCTTCCTAGTGCATTGCCACAGTAGCGAGGTTCATCAACATCATCATCATCATCATCATCATCATCATCATCATCATTATCATTGTCAGATTTTTCATCAAGTCGAAATCAGGCAAAGCCAAAACCTGCATACAATTTAGATATAAAAGAAAATTAGTTAGGAAACTGTGCATGCAGCAGATGGGGGACAGAGTGTAGCTGTGGGGATTTAGGGGGACGAGTCCAAGGGAGATGGATCTGCCCCCCCCCCCCCCCCCCCCCCCCCCCCCCCCCCCCCCCCAGCAACCGTAATTCACACAGAAACAAAGACAGTAAATTAGACATTTTTTTTTCCAGAGATTTTTCCCCCTGATGACATAAACTTCTAACATTGGCTGTGGTTATTATTATCACAGGATACTAATATAGTGCCAAATCTCGGTCATAGACCAATCTTAAAGCCCTTTACAATCAACAAACTCCACACAACAGGCTGCCTACTCATAAACAGCCGATTGGATTAAGAACTGCCTTCCTGCGCATTCAGTCATTTTCTGTGTTATTCAGTCATACGTAGGTCACACATTTTTCCTTTCCTCGTTTGCTCTTTCAATTTTACACGGAGAACGTGTATACATGTTGTCCATTTCCACCAGCATAGGATGGGATTCAACGTGTATGCTCGATATTTTATGCCTGTGTTCATGCACAGGATTTTGGTTTAAAGTCTCATCCAATATTTGGAAGAACAGTGTGGGCAGCCCATTTGCCTGGAGTAGGCCATCACTTAGGTGTGCACTTGAGAAGAATCTCCTAACAGGGACAGTATGTTACAAACATGTGCAATAGAGAAAATAAAGTTAGTATTTTGCTGATCCGATAATTATTCCTTCGGCTGAGTATATACAAGGAAATAAAATGCCACCCATTCTAAGCTAATTGTAAATGAAAAGGGTGAAATCACATTTCGAGGTTTCTGAATGTCTGACCAAAGAACTACTTTTTGTAACTTGTTTCAATGTGCTTAATTTCCCCCCCCCCCCCCCCCCCCCCCCCCCCCCCCCCCCCCCCCCCCCCCCCCCCCCCCGCTTTTTAAGAAAAAAAATTCAACTGCTGGTGTCACTGTGAGTCAAGATAACTTTATATTCGTAAGCTTTGTGCATGAAATGTGGAAAAAGTATTTTCATATCACATATGCACATGGACCGTGTCGATGTGCATCCGTGTAAATATAGGTGATAATATTAATAAACTGATACAACTTTGAGCAGCAAACGTATGCACACACCTTGCTCGGTTGTGAAGGATAAGGCAAACGGTAATTATCTGGCAGGCCCTGTCTGGTGTCACACGTAAAACACTTTGCAGACAGTACCACCGCCTCTTGGCAACACCAATGCTCCTTTCAACAGTGGACCGTGTCGATGTGTGAACGTCATTAAAACACTCTTCATCACGGGTTTGAGGGTTGAGGACAGGGGTAATCAGCCAGTCCCGTAGCATGTATCTACTGTCTCCAAGGAGATGTCTCCTGACTGGTGGATGGTTTCCTTCCATGGCCTCGAAGAAACCAGACTGCCTGTAAATGGCGTAATTTACATTAAATTTTAAGGACCCACATTTTCGTTTTTAAAGGCACAAACTGAATACTCGATATCACAAGGCATCCAAGGGTAACAATGAATAACTGCCTTAATAGTAAATCAAATACCGCTTCTTCATAGCTGATTAATTAATCCTTTGATTTGTCAGGCTTGACTGTAATGTACCACAGGATGGCTCAACTATTGAGTGTCAGCATGCTTATAGTTTTGTTTTAAAATATTTTTAATTCCTTCTTTATTCAAGATTTGTACATTATAATTTTGAAATATCTTTTCTTCTAATAATCAATTTTGAAATATCTTTTCTTCTAATAATTGAACTTTCATCCATCATGTTTTCATTTTTTTACCTGTATATCAACATTGAATATAAATAAATAAAAGGGGGGGGGGGGGAGAAAAAGATGGACAATCTTTTGTTTTTTGACTGCAAGTATGAAAATTACTACAATCAAAATTTAGAAAGGGGTACCGCCAAGGACATTGACAAACAAAGCACAGGACAAGATACAATGCATTTCGACCTCTTGGGTCTTCTTCAGGCAAATAAAGAAAAACAGATCACATTTAACATTTAGGACAGTACAAACAAACAACGAAGAGTGACTTATCTGTCCATGTGTTCAGAAAAAAATGGCCTCCAGACGGAAACGACGGGATTATTACATGGGTATCTTGCACATACATGAAATACACATGACATATATACTCTCTCTCTCTCTCTCTCTCTCTCTCTCTCTCTCTCTCTCTCTCTCTCTCTCTCTCTCTCTCTCTCTCTCTCTCTCTCTCTCTCTCACACACACACACACACACACACACACACACACACACACACACTCACTACACTCTTCTTCTATTACTTCCATGGGTATGCAGGAGAAGTTTGATTACCTTGACATGTTCCATCTTCATTGCTTCATGCTTATAGTATTTATACTTAACTACATCTGCTTTGAACTTACATTATTTTCTATGCAATATACACAGAACTTCAGAGGACCTTGATACATCATAATTTACCTGAGTATTCGTGCATCATGTACGCTGCCCGGGTACCTGGCAATCACATCGATAAAAAAATAAGTCTGCATCACATATAACCTGCAAATAAATATTGCAAATGAAAATGAGTATGTCTGACAAAGACATTAAAATGAATAACAAAGCAGGTCCACCTTACTCGTAGTAAACATACACTTTGCAAATGTTATATTAATATTTGACTCAAGATGTCAAAAGAAATTTTTTTCCCAAAAAGGGAGTGAACTTCAATGGGATTACTGGCCTGAGTTAATCAACATGAAGTAGAGAGGACAGGAAATGATGGCACTGGGGCAAGGCAGGTGCAGGGGTAGAAAAAAAAGACACACACACAAACAAACAAAGCTGTTGGGAGAGCCCAACTTGCAAACACTATTTGCCTAACCTATGTACATATGAAGATGATGCATGTTATAGATCTATACATTAGATATATTTCGAAAACACACATCACTGATCTATCTCTTCCCATGATGAGAACATGCTTTATGTAACATGTTTTGAAGACTTCCCATTCAAGAGCAATTACTCCCACACAACAAGCCAAAGTTACTGGTGCTCTAGTACCAAGTAGTAAGTATATATAAAAGTGAGAGAATGTCATCATCCTTATTTACAATGCTTCTTGAAACAAAGACTTCTTCTTCAGAGTACTAACTTGAACATTGATTTAGTGCTTTCCTCTTCTGTTAACAAACTCATGTTCATTCCCTTCAACCCCAGGACACTGGATGCGGACATGAGTCCCATCGATGCAGCCCAAAACATTGGGCATCCCAGCCATCTGAAAGAATTCTGGAAGGTGTATCAATTGTGGCAGAGAAGGTAGACGAGCCTCGGTCACCCGCCGTATAGTTCTGCTGGCAGTGCTCTGATGTACGCCAATTAGTTCAGCACACACGTCTTGGAATGTCCCCATGGCATAAAAACACAGCGTCAAAAGAACCTGTAATTATGGTTTTAAATAACTGAAACTAGTGAAAGCAGTCAACACTATTTCCAGATTGTTTATGGGTGCTTGGCTGACATTATTTCATGGAGTAATAATTGTTTCCTTTATATTATGTAAAAATACTGACAAATTAATAATAATGGATTACATCACAAGTGAGAACTGTGGCGTCTTGTTCATATTAATGATATGATTAACACCCCCTCCCCCACATACATATTACCAAGTGATACAGAAATGATGTTATGGGGAAAAAATGCCTTAACATGTTAAATACAGACAGGAATGGGATTTTCATGACTCAAGACTGCCTGCATACATAACACTTTTCAGGACGCTACACTAAAATGCAAACTTTGAGGGGGGATAGGTTTGTATCGTGGCTTCCTGCATGAGGGTTTCTTTGCATTATCGAGCCGACTACCGCAATTGGTTCAATAAACGATTTATCGGACCTATCTGCATACGGGCCCTGACCGATAGAGAGAGCCTTAGGCAGTCATTTCATTCGATTTTCCCACGACAGACACGAGACGCGTTTCTCAGCTGAAAGGTTGCTAGAATCTTTGCGAGTAAAGGTAGATCGGCACGTTTCGTTTTGACTTCTCAATGAACGGCATACGAACCTCGGAAGGTTTCTTGAATGTTAGGTGAAGATGCCTACACTGCGGATTGATGACAATGTTTCTTTGACAGCGAAATAATAACTGTTAATACGAAAAAGTAACCATATGCCGATGTCGTGTTACTTAATGCACGTGCATATTCAATTAGAGATGTTATCGTCAAGTCACGTCTCTGTTTATTACCCCCAACACCACTCCCTCCCAACTTGCAGGTCGATCAAAGACCTGTGGAGCACAACGAAAAATTAATAAAAAAAAAAGTATTTAACTTACACACACACACACACACACACACACACACACACACACACACACACACACAGATAGATATATAATGTTGAATAATTCAGTAGTGGGGGAAAACGAGTGCAAGCTAACAATACCTCCGTCATTACATTATGGCAAACATAAAAAAAAAAATCGTGTGTGTGTGTGTGTGTGTGTGTGTGTGTGTGTGTGTGTGTGTGTGTGTGTGTGTGTGTGTGTGTGTGTGTGTGTGTGTGTGTGTGTGTGCGTGTGTGTGCGTGTGTGTGTGTGTGTGTGTGTGTGTGTGTGTGTGTGTGTGTGTGTGTGTGTGATAAGTGCGTAAAGCAATTAAAAAAATAAATGAAATATCTAAAATATTTCATGCAATGAATGCACTAACAAATTATTTCACTGTAAGAAGAAACTGAGAACCATACACTTGTATTACTTTGCAGTATATATGTTATCACCACATAGAACAAATACTGCTGCGAATGGAGCAAAGGCTGATCTCTGCTCAGGCTTTATTTTAGGAATCAGCTTCCTTCTAGCCCGTCTCTTGATCGTTTCTTCGGGTTTACTGCTGTCACTCAGCTCGCGGCAAGGAGTCTAGTTACCCTCGTGACTGAGAAATGCAGCACTGACGGGCATAAGAGTTTGCGGTTTTTTTTTTTTTTTTTTTTTTTTTTTTTTTTTTTTTGCGATATGTGGCAGCGCACTGGCGAGGTATCACAAGGATCGGCAGGCATTATTTGCTTTGAATCCTTCTTCAGCTGCAAAGTAACAAAATGCCGGTGGGCGGCAATGCCGGGTGACATTACACGCACACACACACACACACACACAGACACACATACGCGCGCGCGCGCGCGCGCGCGCGCGCACGCACGCACGCACACACACACACACACACACACACACACACACACACACACACACGCACACACGCACACACACAGTGTCCCATCCTCCCCCACCCCACCCCACCCCCACCCCTCATTTCCCCATCTCCTCTCCCCACTCGTTCTCTAAACGCAGCAAATTGAACTAGGACAGCTGTTCACAGCTACATGCTGGTTCCTTGAATTTTAAGTTTTTTTTTTTTTTTTTAATGTAGAATAGATGAATGAATATGATGTAACCAAATGTACGAATTACAAAAATGCATTAGGAAACAAACCTAAAAAAAAAAAAAGTAGTTAGGCGAAACAAGCCGACTTTAAATAACCAAATAAACGTGAACATAAATAAATAATAAAGCAACAAGATAAATAATACACAGATACATAAACAAATGAATAAAGTCATTCGGTCATAAATGAATCGGTAGCCAGGTAGATATATCAATGATTAGATAAGTAAAGAGATGTGTCACTCAGTACCATAGCGAAAGAATGGCACATAACAGACTGATGAATTTCATAAAAAAGAGAATCATTTAATACTATCGTAATGAATTTCATAACGTAAGAACTGTAACAAAAATGAATGTACAAATGAAAACATTACATGAAGCAATAAATAAACATATATATACGTGAATCAATTCAATCAATCTACAGAACGTAGTTTTTCGTGTCATTCAGAGCGTAATTTGTTATGTTGTTTTTAGAGTAGGCATCGACTCTGGCACTACCCCCCCCCCCTCCCCCCCCCCCCCCCCCCCCCCCCCTCTCAATTAGTGCCCATAGAGCACGTTCGTCGGGTAAAGGCCACCAAACTAGATACCCTTTCCCCCCTCCCCCAGCTTCTTTGTCGATTCTCGGAGCTCCTTGACTTTTATCTCACTCACCCCCGTGGCATCGTTAAGACTTAAGTCAGTTGCGGACTCAGTACGGAGTGGAGAATTGCCCGTATCAGGGAAAAAAGCTGAGTGGCTTGAATCACATGCTTTTCTTTCATTGACTGAGCGTTTTAATCAACTGCTGATTGGTGAGCTCATCTACTGCCTTCTCCTAAAGCCTCGCTGCTAATCAGTATCTCACTGTTAATCAGGATTACCAGTCAGGTGACACACACAATGGGGGAGATAGAAAGAAGAGGGGGGGGGGGATAAAGACAGGGTGAGGAAACAACGAACTCCCTGCTGTGTGATTTTGGGCACACAGACCAACAACTGCCCCCCTTCGATTGGTCAAATTCAAGAAAATCAGTTCGCAAACGGGTTTGTTTTGGATACTAGCATGTGCTTCCACCAACCAGAACTGCGCATGATGGTACCCTAATGCTTTGCCGATTGTTATTTTTAGTCACGCACGTGTGTATAGGATGAACCTATATAAAGAGAGGAAGAACTGACTTGCACGCATATTCAGCTGCTGCGAGAACGAGAGAAGAAAAAGACCTGCAGCAATCAAAACAGCCGAGTTTCGACTGACGGACGGTAAGCATATTTCTGCTATTTTCACTTGTGACGGTTTCTCTCAGTTTCTTAAAAGCAGTAATAATAGTGAGTGACTGGAGAAAACTACAGACCATGCATGCATGGAATGCCTGCTGTATTGTTGTAGCTACCAATTGTTTTCCTGTCGACAGTCATGTGGAGTAGCGTATGTGTAGGTTGTATTCCTGTGTTTTACCATTGAAGTTAAAAAAAAAAGTTATGGAACTTTGGTTTCTGTCTCTTTTTACTTATTCATATTTTGTTTTCGACAGATTGCTTTTACAATCCTGCGTAGCAGCTTTGCTTTGGGGTATATCCCTTTGTTTCACTGTTGGATAAAACAAAATGTAATTGGACTTTTTCTACATTTTTGCTTGTTTGTCTTTCTGTGTCACTCGTCTTTTTATCTGCTTGCTTTGTGAATCGTTTTGAAAGTATATCTGATGATATCATTATGTGCATAATATATACAAGTAACAGGGGAAAAAGTAAATATATAAAAGTGAAAAAACAACAAAAAAGGGGAGAAAGAGTGGTGGAATGCCTTCATATAGTATTTCTGCCTGGAATCTGTAAAGAAAAGCTGGGATGGAGAGCAGACTTAATAGGTGAAGAGTTGTGCTCGCATTCAGGTTCTTGGTTGCATACTATGGGCACCCACCATGCCCACGTACGTGAACGAGCTGTCTATAATCTGGCGTTCAATGTAATGTTAGTCCGTCGTCGTAAACTATAGCCAAGAACATCACACTGAGGACCTAGTGCTGTGTGTCCAGCTGTGGCTGATCAGTCAGGCTCTCGCTGACGCGAGAAAAGGAGGATGATAAGTGTTTGCTGGCGGCGAGGGAAGCCAGAGGCGTGTTTGAAGAAACGGACACAAGACGCATTCCGTTATAACAGTATGGCTACTTTAAGCTCTGCTGGCTGTTTTAAAACCCAAGTATTCGAATTGCTTGATATCTGATCAGAGGACTTCCTTTCCTCTATTTTTCATGCACCAATTAGACGACATGACTACAGTGTCGGGACAGATTTATGTATTCATTTAATTATTTTTTGCAGATTTCTTTACTTATTTGGGGCAGATTTATTTATCATTTGTCAATTATTTACAGATTTATTGATTTAGTCAGTTACTTGTGTGTCTATTTATTCATTTATGTATTTATTCGTTTATCTACTATTTCAACTATTTATTCATGTATTTTGTATTTCATGCGAGAGAAGCCAAAGATATTCAACCCATCCCTTGGCAATATCTTGCCTCGCTTCCCACAAGTGTCTGCTGCAAAAACCTGCTACTCGTCAAATGCGAGATATTTCTAGTCTCCACCATTTTCTTTTAAACGCGCCTCTAGACTCGCAAAGTTCGCGTTTTCTACGGGCCTAAACTATCGTGCGCTGCTTAGACAAGGCATATCTGTGCTGATGCCACTTTGACAGGCATGGAAGTCTCATGTCGCTTTCTCTCTCCAACGTCTGGATCGATGTCGAAGCTCTTTGGTCGGGTCTTGAGCGTGCCCTTCAAATGCTTCCACCGATTTCACTGTAAACGCTTACTTTCGGACAGTTAATCGTTAGCAAGATCAGGCATTCATACAAAATGCCCTAGCCATTTGACTTGTGCCTTTCTCAACATGGTGCCCTGGACATCATGATACACACGACAGTGTTTATCTCTGGGGTTTTCGGTGTAGTTCTAGATAAGCTCCTCTCTCTCTCTCTCTCTCTCTCTCTCTCTCTCTCTCTCTCTCTCTCTCTCTCTCTCTCTCTCTCTCTCTCAACGGGTATTCCATTGGCTGCAACATCTGGCATGCTTTTCCCCTGGACTGATTAACGATATCCACTTATCTCGGTGCGCGAGTCTGCTTTGTTTTGACGCGTACGTGTGTGTGTGTGTGTGTGTGTGTGTGTGTGTGTGTGTGTGTGTGTGTGTGTGTGTGTGTGTGTGTGTGTTGTGCGCGTGCGTGCGCGCGCGCGCGGGGACGGGGGGGGTGAGTGCGCGCGCGCTTGTGTGTGTGTGTGTGTGTGTGTGTGTGTGTGTGTGTGTGTTTTGAGGTAAATTAGTATTTTTTTCATGTGTTAAATTAGTATGTTATGTTTCTGTAATATGCGCTGTGGGCTCTCCCGAGGTAAAGCGCTGAAAAATGGTCATTTTTGATTGCAAGACGAACAGGAGAAGCAGCTAATAGCAGCCAAGTGTTTTCTTGTTCTTAGTCACTGTCCTAACCACCTGAAGAAGACCAAGAGGTCGAAATGCATCGTGTCTAGTCCTGTACTCTGTCTGTGGTCTTGCGTTCTCAGTCACTCCGTTTTAAAACTACAGTAAATTACAGAAAACGGATGGATGACCAGTTTGAAGTTTTATCATTAGGACCAGACATTCACCATGGATGTTGCCCGAAACTATTTTCGCGCGAATTTTCCTCTCTTTCTCACTAGTAGTAATAGTAAGTAGTATCATCATTGTCGTTATTATTTTAAGTATTATTATGATCATTATTATACAGTATCAGAATTGTCTGTTTCAGAGAAAATGAAATCTGCCAAAATCTTTCCTTCCTCACCCATTTCCTTCCCTCCCCCACACCCTCCCCCCTCCTCCTCATCTTCACCGGTCCTGCGCATGTCCTATGCTGCAGTTACTGCCCTTCCCCCTCGCAGCAAAAGGACCACCACCTCTTCCCTCGCTTCCCTTTCCAGCCCCGGCAGTCTCTCCACTTCTCCTTCCTCATCCCCACCCACCCCTGACTCTGGTTTCTCCTCTCCTCTATCTTCCCCATCCACCCCGATGACTGCCTCCACCTCCTCTCTCTGTTGCCCATCACCCCCAAACACTCGTTCCACCTTTCCCCCGTCTTCCCCATCCACCCCAAGTACCTCTTCCACCTCTCCGCCGTCTTCTCCATCCACCCCCAATACCTCTTCCACCTCTCCCCCGTCTTCCCCCATCCACCCCCCCAGTACCTCTTCACCTCTCCGCCATCGTCCCCATCCACCCCCAGTACCTTTTCCACCTCTCCGCAGTCTTCCTCCATCCATCCCCGATACCTCTTCCACCTCTCCGCCGTGTTCCCCATCCACCCCGGATACCTCTTTCACCTCTCTGCCGTGTTCCCCATCCACCCCCACTACTTCTTCCACCTCTCCCTCCCTCTTCTACATCCACCCCCAATACCTCTTCCCTGTCTTCCCCATCCACCCCCAATACTCCTTCCACCCCTGCTACCTCTTCCCCATCCACCCCCGGTACTTCTTCTACCCGTTCCTCGTCCATTCCAAATACTCCTATTTCGCCCACCTCCTCCTCATCCACCCCAAACACTCCTCCCACCCCTGCCACCTCTCCAGCAACTTCTCCACCCAGCCGCTCAGTGCGAGGGGGGTGAGCTATGCCGCTATGGCCGCACGTGGCGCACAGAACCGACAGGTAGGCTCGAGCTCATTGTGACGTCTCTCTCTCTCTCGCTCCCTCCCTCCCCCCCCTCTCTCTCTCCTCTCTCTCCAAACGTCTGTCTTTCCGTGCGCTGTCTGTCTGTCTGTCTGTCTGTTCTCTCTTTCCCTCTCTCTCCAAACGTCGTGTGTTGTGTGTGTGTGTGTGTGTGTGTGTGTGTGTGTGTGTGTGTGTGTGTCTCTGTGTGTCTGTGTGTGTGTCTCTCTCTCTCTCTCTGTGTGTCTCTCTCTCTGTCTGTCTCTCTCTCTCTCTCTCTCTCTCTCTGTCTGTCTCTCTGTGTGTCCTCTGTCTGTGTGTGTGTCTCTGTGTGTGTCTCTGTGTGTGTCTCTCTCTCTCTGTGTCTGTGTGTGTCTGTGTGTCTCTCTGTCTCTCTCTCTCTCTCTCTCTCTCTCTCTCTCTCTCTCTCTCTCTCTCTCTCTCTGTGTGTGTGTGTGTGTGTGTGTGTGTGTGTGTGTGTGTGTGAAAAAATGAAAATGTAAATGGCGGGGAAATGCCTCTACATTGTTATAAAGTGTTGACAGCGTGACAATGCCACTAAATTGTATTTTTCTTTGTTTTTGTTGTTGCTGTTGTTGTTGCTTTTTTTTTTTTAGGATATTCTAACCAAAGACATTCTTTAAAGTCTGGCAATATCATTTTGCCGACATAATCAAACCTTAATAACAGAATAGCAATGTTACTATCTTGCTGTCATAACCAAATATGTGTTCACCGCGAGGCAGTATTCATTACATTGCGGTCCTAACCAGTCGATGTTGATAGACACACACAATCTTTAACGTTCTGTCTTACCAAGCTACGTTGATTGAAACAATGCCATGAGAATTGCTGTTTTAATCAAGCCATGTTGAAAGTGACAGAGAGTAAACTGCTGTCCTAAAGAAGCTGTTGATAGAATGGCAATGAACGCTTGAATAGCAATGTGTTTATCGTCTTGATTGAAGTTAATAGATTGTCAATATCATGGTTGCCCTAACTGTGGTGTGTTGTTCATAAGAGCAGAGAAACATGGTTGTCCCAATTCAGGTATGTTTGATACAGTGGTGATGTCTCTAAATTATTGTTCTGGTCAAACAACGTTTGAGAGAAAATGTCGGTACTGTCCTGATCAGTGCTGAGAAAGTGTTATCATTGTTGCCCTATTCCAGGTATCTGTGTAGAGTGGGAATATCATTGCTAGCCTAATCAAGTCATGTTTATACATGGCCAGTAAAATTGCTGTTCTGATTGAGTGGTAAAGTCAATATTGTCCTGATGAATGTTGACAGCGTCGACATCGTTGTGTTAATCGGGGTATGTTCATAGAGCGGAAACATCATGACTGTCCTAATCAAGGTAACTCTGATAGAATGCCATTTTCGATACTATCCTACTCCAGCTTTGTTGATGAGTGGCCAAGTCATTTATAGTCTGAACTGGACAATGTTGACAGAGAGTAGGAATGTCACTGTTGTCCTAACCAAACAGTGTACACTGGTAATGTCATTACATTTGTCCTTGCCACACTGCTGTGAGTGACATGTCATGTACTGCTTGATAACCACACACCCCACCATTGATAGTCACGTGAGCTGACCTTTAATATTGCGTTGGTTTTCAGAATGGCGTCCAGACAGCTGTACAACGGGTGAGAGTCAAACACTTTAGTTAAATGGAAAAGACAATTGACTGTTCGTCCTTTGTCTTCATTGTTTTGAATATTATTTGTCCTGCCTAAAGAAGACCCACTAGATCGAAACGCGTTGTGTCTAAGTTTTTTTTTTTGTTGTTGTCGCTGTTTTTCGTCTGGCAGCTCGCAAGATATTTGAGAAAAGTGTCGTTAGAATGTAATGCGCGATAAGGGCAGCCAAAAGAAGGGGGAAGAGGGACGTGGAGGAGGGAGGGTAAGGAAGGGGGAGGGGGAGGGGAGAACGAGGGAATGCATGGGAGGTTCTCAGCGTCGTGCTCATGACAGCAACAACTGTTTGCTTACTATTCACCTTGTCTGAGAATTGTGATCACATGTATGTCACGATGAGAGGCAAGACCACAGTCATTGCAGGCGTGTGTGAATGATGTCTCCTGTAATCAACGTCGGTAATATGTGAAACCACTAACCCTGATATGATCATTGTCTCGGTACCATGGTCACACACGTCATTCATGTATGCGCCATGCTCACAGAGCCAGAGTCAGAAATGTGCAGCCGAGTGCCAGTCCTGCCAGGAAGAGGCACCTAACATGCCCAGAGACGCCGCCCTGACAGATTACGTGGCCCTGGACTGCGAGATGTACAAGACCGACGAGGGCCACGCACTCGGTAAATTTCTTTGAAATATAGTTTTTTTTCTACATTTGGAATTAGTTTCAAAGCCAAATCGTCTTAGCTTCTAAAATGTATTGTCAGCTCCGTGTTCTGTTAAAGTATGAACATCATCTTTAGAACACCCACTTAAAGAAAAAAAAAAAAACCGTGTTGCCTGTGTATTGATACGTTGTAATATGCTGCGACAGTGCGTTGACCTTTGCCGAGTAACAACTTGTGCTGTATTTTGAGCCAAACTAGTTGTACTGTATTGCACACACTGACCCCTAATGCATTATTGCGCATTGACTCTGAGTATTGCACTTCTGTTGTTCCCTTGTACAGTATCTAACTGAACTTTGTTCTTTGATGCTTATTGATCCTTGTTAACTATTGAGCACCGATTTCTTGTACTGTAGTGAATATATACTGACTCCCTGTAGAGTATTGTGAACTAACTCGTCGTAATGTACTGTGTATTGTGACCCCCTTGCATAATATTGTGCGTAAATTACTTGTACTGTAATGATTGCTACCGTTTGTACTCTACTGTGTATTGACCCCACTTACTGTACTGCATATGTACTATGTATTGACCCCACGTATTGTACTGCATATCATTTATTGTGCTGTGCTTGCGCAGTACTGTGTACCAACCTCTTTTCACTATGCTACTACTGCATTTTGCCTCCAAATAGTGTACTGTGTATTGATTGTTTGTATTGCTGTACTTGCCATTTGAATTGTGCTGTGTTCTGTACTGTATATAACATGTACTGTGCTGTGTTGATTTCTTACTATATTACCGTGCTCAACCTCCTTGTACTTTGTAGTAGTCCCCTTGTGTTTTGTGACCCCTATTAGACGAATCTTTTGTGTGTGCTTTCTCTCTCTCTCTCTCTCTCTCTCTCTCTCTATATATATATATATATATATATATATATATATATATATATATATATGTATATGTGTGTGTGTGTGTGTGTGTGTGTGTGTGTGTGTGTGTGTGTGTGTGTGTGTGTGTGTGTGTGTGTGTGTGTGTGTGTGTGTGTGTGCACTGTACAGTTTTGCATTCAAAGTCTGTATTATCTACCTCTTTCTTTGGATGTCTTATTAACAAGTAAGCAACCTTTTGAAACTGTTCATTACATACGCTAGAGTTTCAAATCCTTCTAACGCCATGGTAATAAGACACACAAGCACAAGGCGAGAGCGTCTTAAATTACCTAACAGTTTTCATTTTTACTTTTTTTTTTTCCCCTTGCAACGAAGGTTCTCTTTTCCTTTTTGAATCCTTTTACATAAAACATTTAATATACCATTCAATGTATTCACGTGCACCAGTAAGTAACGACTATAATATCATTCTTTAGTAATTCCATACACAACATTGTCCAAATCTATTTGATATAGCAGTCATTCATTACAGAGAATAACAAAAGGAAATTTCCATGAAACTGCAGGGGTATTTGATGCCGAGTAGAAAAAAAAAATAGAGCAACAACAAGCAAACAAACAGATATTAAAGTTAAAAAAAATATAAAAAAAAAAATATAACACCAAAGTAAAGAAGAGAGAGAGAGAGAGAGAGAGAGAGAGAGAGAGAGAGAGAGAGTGAAAACCCAACAACTCTTGACATAACGCAATAAGTGTTGTCTATAGCTGGAGAGGAGTTGACGGGGAGGGGGGGGGGGGGGGGGGGGCGGTTGGAAATGGGTGGGGGAGAGGGGGGTGGGGGTGGGGTAAAGAATGAGGAATAAAGAGAAAAGGAAAGGTCACATACCGCTTTTACAAATCCGTTTTCATTTTTATTTGCACTACCAAGTGACCAAAGTCCACATCTCTGTTTACAGGCCGTGCTACGGTGGTGGATCACACGGGATTTATCCTGTGTGATTCGTTTGTTCGTCCTAAGGACGGGCAAACGATCACAGATTATTGCACGCGTTTCAGCGGCTTGACCTCCTACCAAATTTGGGCACTTGGTCAGCCGTTTGAAGCCGTGCAAAGGCACGTGAGAGACATCATTAAGGTAAGAACATACAGCGACGAGGAATCACAATCTTGATAACTATCAAGTTATAAACAGTAGCTATTTTTTTTAAATTAAGCAAACTTTTAACTTTTTATGATACAGTACATAATTGTCAGGGTGTTATTATTGTGTTTAAGAAGGTTTTGATTTCTACAGATTGATGGGCTCGAAATATAGAACTGTTGGATTTTATTCATTTTAATCGTTAATATAGTGTGAAATTAATTTCTCAAATTGAGATAATAAAGTTTACTTGACTTGACTTGACTTGACTTGAAATAAACAGCTATGACTACAGCCAACATGAAATGTTCATCTATTATTTTTTTGGTGTTATAACATGATAATCTGATGTGATGCTTTGGGGTAAAAATCTTACTGATAATTAGTTAACAAGAGAAATGATCTCCCATAGAAAGCCTTCATTCGCGATACATCGAGCTCGTAAACTATTCAGTGCGCAAAGGGCTGTTACCATCTTAAGACACATTTCGCGTCCATAGGAAGAATGTCTTCACTAGCATGCTTGTGTTTCTTTGTATTCTAGTGAGAGGGGTGTTTGTAGTGTTGTGTGATAAATAGTATAAATGTAGAGACCGTGATGTGACATCTTTGAGAAATTTGATGATGTTGACACCGGTAATGCCATCATAGTGAAATGTGAAAATAACATTGACCCCAGAGATGTTTTGTGTTGTAGTGAAGTGTGTGTATGATGCTGACGCCAGTGATAGTGTAGTGAAGTGTGTACATGTTGACACCGGAGGTGTTCATGCACTAAGCATGTATATAATTTTGACGCTAGAGATGTTGTAAACGTCATAGTGAAATTTATATTTGATGTTGACAGAAGTTTAGTCATCGTATGGCAATGTGTACATGACGTTGATACCTATGTTTATGTATCATTGTGGTGAAGTGTACATATGATGTTCATGCATTGTGTATGTCATTGTATTGAAATGCGTGTTTGATGCTGACGCCCGTGCTGTGTCATCCCAGTAAGGCATGTGTGTGATGATGGCACCATTGTTGTGTCATCCACGTTTAGAGAGTTAATGATCGTGACACATGCTGCGTCATCTCCGTTAAAGTGTGTACATGTTGACACCGGAGGTGTTCATGCACTAAAGCATGTATATAATTGACACTCGTGTCAATGTGTCCTCCCAGTAAAGGATGTTTGTGACGTTCTCAGGACAAGGTGCTGGTCATTCTTGATCGTGTGAATGACCTGAAAGTCCTGGAACTTGATCATCCTGAGCATCTCATCCGGGACACCGCCACAGCCAAGATGCTGATCAGGATGGTCAAGGGCCACGATTTGAACAAGGTGTCTCTCAAAGATCTGGCACGGAAGGTCCTGAGTAAGTATCATGCTGGCAGTGGGTTGTCTGTTTTGTTGGCGTTGTTCTGGTCCATACTGTTGTGGTGTGGAAAACCGTGTCTTATGGGTTCATACTGTTGTTGTGGTTCAGCCCAAAAACAGTGTACGTAGAACGAATCCGTGTTCACATCCGGATTACTTTTTCTGTGTCCTTGGTCAAGCATTTGTCCATTGCAGACTGTTGACAATGATACTTTTTTATCGAAAGCATTGATGAAAGACGAATAGCAATTAGAAGCGATGTGGATCAATTCAACTCGATAATGATCCGCACACACGATCAGAATTGTGAGGGGATAAAACACAGATCACCATAAAGCAACTAAATAAAAACCCACACACATGCAGATGAAAATAATGTTCTGCGCTCCTGGCGTCAAATAGAGACACACCACAGTCCATAATACCGTGGTGTTCTCACCACCAAGGGTGCAAAAAAGAATCCAATAGCACCCCCGACTTAACCAGCGAAGAGTAGTAAAGGAAACCAAACGAAAGAGTGGGGGGAGAAAAAAGTTGCTGAAAAAACTACAGATATTATGCAAATAGTATAAAATGTAGGGGGCAATCTTTTAGCCTACGCTTGAGGATCCACCCAAGGATGCAAGGGAGATCAAAAGACAAAAACACAAGACAGACAGAAACAAATACAAATAACTTCGATTTAATCAAAACGAAATTGGAAAATGAAATGAGGCAGGGAACAGTAAACAACAAACAGTAAACAAGTGTGGTAGTTTTTGTTCCCATAAGGAAACCTAACACAGAGTAACTTTTATTGAAGACTGGCACAGCCTTTTAAACTTGAATAAAGTCAGACAAATACAAAGACGAACAATCTAATAGTGGGGGGAAACAAGCGCAGGCCAACAACTAAATTGTCTTCATAGTAATGACTCGGCAAAACTTTGGACTTAAAGAGGGGGGGGGGGGGGGGGGGCGGGAGAGGGGGGGAGGGGACGGAGGTTGAAGATGTAAAAACTGGGAACTTGAAATTAAGAAAATATATGAGATATGAAAACTCTTCACTGGCTGCCTAAGGGAACCATCGCAATCACTTTTAAAGGCAAATATATTTCTATTGCCTGCTCCGAGGCCTTTCGTCCGCTGGGTCGGAACTCGTCAGGGAGACACGGGCTGGTTGTATCTGCGCTCCTGGCGTCAAATAGAGACACACCACAGTCCATAATACCGTGGTGTTCTCACCACCAAGGGTGCAAAAAAGAATCCAATAGCATTCTGAAACAAAACGGTGCATACAAAGCAACTGACTAACAATTTGGGCACATGCAAAGTAATGAAAAAAACACATGTTACAACAATGGAAACAGAGTCATGCAAAGGTAAGTCTGCTTAAAAGCAACTTGATGGCACATACACACAGGTAAAGTAGTAAAAACTTGCGTCCCACACACACACACACACACACACACACACACACACACACACACACACACACACACACACACACAAACACACACACACACACACACACACACACACACATACACACACACACACACACACACACACACACACACACACACACACACACACACACACAGAGGGACACTTTTTCCTACAAAACAAATAGCAGTCCACAAACACGGGTAAACTAAAGAAAAAAAAACAAACATTTTACTACTACACAACTAAATAGCATTCACCTAGACGTGAAAAGAAGTGAAAAACCACTAAGATTTTACTACAAAACAGTTAAATAGCAGTGGCACGTACAGTAGTGAGAAGACACTTTTTGCTACAAAACGACTAAATTCTATTCCACATACAGAGGTAAAACTGTGAAAAACCGGCATTTTACCACAAAGCAACTAACTAGCAATTCATATAAAGAGGTAAAGATATCAAAAACAAAAAGCAAAAGAGAGAGAGAGCAGTTTACTTATGAAGCAACCAAAGAACACACACAGGCGCACACGCACACGCGCGCGCACGCACACTCGCACACACACACACACACACACACACACACACACACACACATACACACAACACGCGCGCGCGCGCGCGCACGTGCGCGCGTATACAGAGATAAAACATGGAAAACCACAACCATTGTGCTTAATACAAAGCAAATAAATGCAATACACTGGCACTTGCAAAACGGTGACCTGGTGTGCAACAGCAGCATCCAATTCAGTTGCTTTAACCCAGCTGACTGCAAGGGCTTGCCACATTGCCAAATTCCAATTGCCAAATTCCCATGGATATCAAGGGAAAGCTATCAACAGACCACTTTGTTTCAACCATACCCACTCAAAAACTGGATCTGCTTACAAACAATCGTAAATCGAGTGGAAAATATGTGTGTGTGTGTGTGTGTGTGTGTGTGTGTGTGTGTGTGTGTGTGTGTGTGTGTATACGGGCGGGACGCTTGCAGTCTGTATGGTTATATGTATTCATTTATCCATTTTGTGATGAAGTTTACATGAATTGTGTATCTGCGTATTGACGTGCGCTGATTTCTGTAGAGTTTAAAGCATTACTCATCCATCAGTCTTGTGGTTGTGTACAGATCGCACTATCCAGGAGGGGGCGCACTGCTCTTTAGTGGACGCCCGGGTGACCATGGCTGTCTACCGGGCTGTTCACACAGAGTGGCTGCTCGGCCCAGAGCACCATCTGGCAGGAGGAAACAAGTTGGGGAGAAAGAAACGGTGGAAAAAGACCAACCACCGAGAATATGACGAATACGGGAATCCACTCCCCAACTGGGATGGTGAGTTATCCCTTTGCACTGTAACAATATAATGCAAGGCAAGAATACTCGAATTTTGGAACATAATGTTTTACACGGGGCAGCATAGAACCTATGATCATAAAGTTATATGATGTCTTTTTTCTGTGTACACTCGGTTCTTGTACAGTGGATTGCATTTTCTTCATTACTATACGATTTCCTTCCAGGTAAACATCCCATCACGCTGTAGCTATTGTCTCTGTTTATACGTGATCGTTGTAGTACACACAAAATACTCATTCAAAGATTTCGTTTTCAGATATGTCCTGATGAGCACAGTGTACCTGTGTGGTGACACTCTTCCTCACCTATCCCTCCTGACATGGTCTCCATGGGTGATACGACAGGTGAGAATCATTGCCCGTTACGAGTTTTCATGACGTCAATACTGTCATATCCAAGATTTATTTCCTATCACCCAACACAAACATAATGCTGAAGGCCCATCTCCGTCAATCAAATTAATTTGATATTTATGTACAAAATGTAGTCCCCTTCAGAATGATATGGTGTTCAAAAAGACTTCCTGACTTTTGACTCTGGTTCTGTTTCTCGTGTTTCTATGCTCTATAACTTATGGCTTGTGACTCAACTCAGTATAGAGCCAGAGTAGGAAGTTATCATCCCAGCGTGGCGGCCAAAAGCCAAACTTACATATTTTCCTGCCCTGTCGATATTTTAATTTTCCTCATCCTGAGATCTTGCAGATGTGAATGTGGAATTCCACTAGTACTTTTTGTATTAATCAGTTATCACCCTTGCTGCATCTCGTCTTTCACAGACACTTTTTATATAGTTCCTACAGCTCATTTTCTGTCTTCCTCATTAAATGTAAATAGCCCTGTTTCTACTGACACTAGTCAAAGCGATACAAATCCACGGCTAATAGGATGGCTACTTTCTTTCCTATTATTGTCCTTGTCGTGGCCGGCGATGTAGAACAGAATCCTGGGCCCAACATGTCCAAACACAACGAACTTCACGTAATACATGTCAACGCTCGGAGTTTAAATCAAGCCCATAATATTATAGATCTGATCACCGCCGAATGTAATAAATTTGACATAATCACTGTATCTGAAACATGGTTGTTGCCCTCCGTTCGCAATGATAAGCTTCTTATTCCAAATTTCCAGCCACCAATTAGACTTGACAGACCTAATGACCCCCATGGCGGAGTAGCCATCTATATCAATAACAATCTTTTCTGCAAGCACAGGTCTGATCTTCACGTAGACAATCTTGAAGCTATATGGATTGAAACGAAACTAGGCCAGGAAGTTATTCTGATCGGATCATATTATAGACCACCAAACGCTAATGTTCAGTACTAGAAACTTATCAGTGAAAGCATACGCAAAGTCAACAACACGCCTACCAAATTCTTCATTTTTGGTGATTTCAACTCAGACTTTTATAGTCCATATCCCCATTTATTACACATACTTAACACTTTCCAGTTGCACCAGTTAGTCCAGGAACCCACTAGAATAACAGAAGACAGTAGCACATGTATCGATCTAATTATGACGCAAAGTCCAAACCTCGTTATAGATACTGATGTTTTACCAGAAATATGTAGCGACCACTGTGTGCCTTGAGTTATATTAAAAAATCCTGTAACTAGAAACCATACTTTTAAAAGAACCATTTACGATGATAAAAATTTAGATTCTGTAAAACTATGCAACCTGCTCTCTCAGATTGATTGGACGCACGTCTTAGAAATTAAGAACGAAAGTAGAAGCAACCGAAACCTTTACTAGCCTGTTTAACGAATGTTCTTTACAGTGTGTACCTTCCAGTTAATTACTATCCGCACTAAAGATGCTCCATGGATAACCAAAGACATCTTAACGTTGATTAACAAATGCAATGCTTTACATAGACGTTATAAACAGTTATTAAAGAAAACTAGCGATCCAACATTGTCACAACATAACGTAGAGAGCCAGAGGCAGATAAATGAAAGTCTTACTCGATATCGCGAGTTCAGAAATTTCACAACCGATAAAATTCGTGAACGTAAAATTCAATATCTTGATGAACTTGAAATAAAAGCCTCTGATCCATTACAGTTCGGAAACAAGCAGTGGTGGAAACTAGTCGAGTCTCTTTTTAAATAAAAAAGGCATTGACTCAAGAGGTAAACTGTTAGAATGGTTTCAAAAGTCACAACTGAAAGTTGTACCAGCTGGTGTCCCTCAAGGCTCTGTTCTAGGTCCACTTTTATTTCTAATTTACATAAACGGTATTGTAATGAACCTAGAATCTATCATTAAACTTTTTGCAGATGACACTTCCAAATCCCATTACACGAGCTGAAATTTTAAAATCTGACTTGGAAAAAATAGAGACATGGGCAATCACTTGGAAAGTTAACTTCAATAAAGGTAAAACTGACCTGCTTAATTTTAAGAAAAACAACTTGCCCATTTACTCCCTTAGGTTTGCTGACACAATTCTTCAGGAAGCTGAATACCACAAGCATTTAGGTTTGACAATCCAGAACAACTGCAAATGGGAAATGCATATTGCCAACATTATTTCTAAAGTAACACCACTAATTTCTTGCCTTAAACATTACAAATACGAACTATCAAGAAAGTCTCTAGAAACCATGTACAAAAGCTTTGTATTACCTCACTTTGATTACGCAGATGTCATGTGGGACAACTGTAGTAAAAAACCTCGCAGAAAAATTAGATCTCCACCTTGATGCTTTACGAATAATTGTTGGTTGTTCTCGGGGATGTAGTCATTCAAAATTATATCACGAATCAGGTTTCAGTTCACTTGAAGAACGACGAAAAAGACACAAACTAATTTTCTATCACAAAATTGTACATTGGAAACAGCCCCGATTATTTAGGTAATCTCCTACCGCCACTAGTGTCTTCTGTGAATCCGCATCATCGTCGCAGGTTAGGTCATCGTTCTGTGCCTCGGTGTAAAACTGAACTGTATTCTAATTCTTTTTTCCCATCAAGCACTCGTCTCTGGAACAGTCTTCCCGAATCTGTCCAGTCTAATTCTTCTATCAGCGCATTGAAACGTTACCTGTCTGGAGATGATGCTTGTGTTCCATCATATTTTTATCATGGCTGCAGAAAACTACAGACCTCACATGCTTGTCTTCGACTTGTATGAGCAACCTTAACCACGATCTTTATCGTCGTCATCTTTTGCTAAATCCTTCCATGTTCTTGTGGTTACCCTACGGAAACTGCCGAACACTTTTTTTTTACCGCATTGCCCTCGGTTTGCCGACATTAGATTTATTACAATTTCCTCCCTCTCCGCAAATTACCAGAACATTAATACACTTCTTTCAGGCTGCAGTACCCTAACAATTAAAGAAAATGTACATCTGTTCTCTGTAGTTCATGACTTTTTTCTCAAGAGCGACAGGATTTAGTAACTAAAAAAATAATAATGATAAAAAAAAATCACGACGCTTAAAGTCTCGCCATATGTACTGTGACAGTAACATACTCTTCCGAGACACCTCTCTCTCTCTCTCTCTCTCTCTCTCTCTCTCTCTCTCTCTCTCTCTCTCTCTCTCTCTTCTTTATCACATTGTCCATTCGCTTCCTAATTTATGCTCATTATGATAACTGTATCTACTTAACTGACTCATTGTTGTGACCTCCTAAGCAGGTGACACTTTAATTAAGCTTTGCTTTTGTGTTTCCTGTTCTGTATTGATTGTATTTGTCGGTGTTTGCTGAAAGTAAAACCTTGTGTTAAAACAAAAAGACTTCCTCCATGCTTTTGTCCTTGCCCTCATCCCCTCTCTTCCACCACCTTATCGATCAAACGTCGTGCTTAGTGATTCCCATTTTCAGCCCCAAAAGAATGGACACGATTTCACTCCTTTCAGGCCTTTATATCACTGGGTACCAAACTGCCAGTGAGGAACATTCCGGTCTCGCACCTATTCGCATTTCATCCTGTATCAGCTAACATCACTCCTACAAAAAGAAAACTACTTTCTCTCCAGCCCAGAGGGTCTGGGAACGCTATCTGATATATATTGATTGGTACCCAAAACGTCAATGTCTTACCTCCATTGAAGCCGCGGGAAACACAACATTGATTGACGTCCATTTGCTTTTGCTGACAGGTTCACCTGACGGCTCTGGTGGCAATCTTCTGGGCAGTGACTCGGGATGAAGACTAAGCAAGCAAGTAAGTACAAGCCAATTGGTCAAAACATTTCTTTGGAGACACACCAGTATTACAATACACTTATTTCTGCTATCATGTAATTGAGGATAGTGACAAAAATGGACACTTCCAATTGAACAAAATTGCTTAAAGATCAGCAAAGGAAGAGGTTCGTCTGACAGGTTTCTGTGATCAGATGTGGTAAAGGTCGTAATGAATGGCATAAATCATATATAACGGGATTGGCTGAGGAAGAGGAAAATGATTTATGTCAAGATGAATCACGTAAGTAACTTGTCTGGAGATAACGCTGAGCGATCACAAAGAAATTCACTAATTAAAGCCTTTTTCTCATATATCATAGCGAATCCTCAGAGTGTCAGGAAGGTCACAGAGGAAATGGATCAGTCAGATGTTGCTCTCACATGTCATAATGAATTGTAAATGTTTACGCTCCCGTTATCATTGCATGTGACTGTAAATCTCGGGGAATCGACCGTACCCTCAAACCAGTGTGAATTGCGTCAAATCATCTTTGACTTCAGCAAAGCATTCAACACTTTGAGAGTATATAGCTGGTCGCTTTGACAACAGCAATACCCAAACAAACATAACGCTACAAAGACAGTGCAGCTCGCCTCAATAAAGATGGAGACCATTTCTTAAAGATTAGAGGCTTTAACCAAGCCAGATTCTTCTCAACCATTTTGTTCTGTTGACACCAAATTTGACATTGGGATCAGTTTTGTCTTTTTGGTGTGTTTTGGTGTTTTCCCCCCTCGAGTATAATCACAATTATTATCAGAAAAGGTTTGAAAATGAATCTTTTGCTGTTTATTGACGAATCATGTGTTACAGCTTTATAAGTTTTTGATTTTTACGGCCCCCCTCCCTACCCCCCCCCCCCCCCCCCCCCCCCCCCCCCTCCCCCTCCCCTCCCCTCCTCGTCGCACGCCCCTTCCTATTGCGTCCTACCTTTGTATATTTGATAATCATCCTCGTTGTTATTATTAAACAGTAATCAGAATTGTCTGTTTCAGAGCCGAATACGCTAAATGTAATCTTCCAAAATGTATTCTTCCTGACCCATTTTCCTTCTTTCCCCCCTCCTTGTTCATAAGCATTTCGTATGCTGCAGTTGCTGCCTTTCCACATCGCGAATTTTCTGTTTCAGAGTCGAACACGCAAAATGAAATCTGCCCCAATGTGTTCTTCTCGTTCGTTCGTTGTCTTCATTGTAACGCCCTTCTTCCCACTACTACTACTACTACTACTACCACCACACCACCACCACCACCTCCTCCTCTTCTCTCCATACAAACACGCCTGCCCTACGCATGCCCTGCCCTGCAATTACTGGCCTTTCCCCCATTACAGTAGGTTTTAAGTTCCACAGATTGATTGGCTCGAAAGATACAACTGTTGGATTTTATTCATTCTAATCGTTAAAACAGTGTAAAATAAACAGCTATGATTAGAACCAACGTGAAATCTTCATCTGTTATTTTTTTGTGTTATAAAATGGTAATTTGATTTGATGTTTGAGGTAAAAAATCTTACTTGAATAGCTAACAAGAGAAATGATCTCCCCTAGAAGGCCTTCATTCGCAATACATCCAGCTCGTAAACTAAGCCGTTCAGTGCGCAAAGGGCTGTTGATTACCATTTTCAGACACATTTCGCGTCACATAGGAAGACTGTCATCACTAGCATGCTTGTGTTTCTTTGTGTGCTAGTGAGAAGGATGTTTGTAGTGTTGTGTGATAAATAGTATAAATGTAGGATGGTCAAGGGCCACGAATTGAACAAGGTGTCTCTCAAAGATCTGGCACAGAAGGTCCTGAGTAAGTATCATGCTGACAGTGGGTTGTCTGCTTTGTTGGCCTTGTTCTGGCCCACACTTTTGTGGAAAATCCTGTCTTATGGGTTAATACTGTTGTTGTGCTTCAGCCAAAAACCGTGTACATAGAACGAATCCGTGTTCACATCCGGATTACTTTTTCTGTGTCCTTGGTCAAGCATTTGTCCATTGCAGACTGTTGACAATGTTACTTTTATCGAAGGCATTGATGAAAGACGAATCGCAATTAGAAGCGATGTGGATCAAATCAACTCGATAATGATCCGCACACACGACCAGAATTGTGAGGGGAAAAACACAGGTCACCATAAAGCAACTAAATAAAACCCCACACACACATACAGATGAAATAATGAAAAAACAAACAAATAACTACAAAACGATTAGACAATAGTCCACGTGCACACGTGAAATGGAGAAATAAGATAAAGAGGCTGTTTCATAGGACCTAAGTAAGAATCCACATGCACAAGTACAATAGTGACAAAACAGCCTGTAAACCAGCAACTTAACTACATTCCACATACCATGGCAAAAAGAACAACAAAGGAAAAAAAAAATCATTACTCGGGCAAGTAAATATAACGGTCCAAATGAACAGATGAAATTCTGAAACAAAACGGTGTATACAAAGCAACTGACTAACAATATTTGGCACATGTAAAGTAATGAAAAACACATGTTACAACAATGCAAGCAGAGTCATGCAAAGCTAAGTCTGCTTAAAAGCAACTTGATGGCACATACACAGGTAAAGTAGTAAAAAAACTCGCGCCCGCCCACACACACACACACACACACACACACACACACACACACACACACACACACACACACACACACACACACAGGGACACTTTTTCCTACAAAACAAATAGCAGTCCGCAAACACGGGTAAAGTAGTGAAAAAACATCAACATTTTACTACTACACAACTAAATAGCATTCACCTAGACGTGAAAAGGAGTGAAAAACCACTAAGATTTTACTACAAAACAGTTAAATAGCAGTCGCATGTACAGTGGTGAGAAGAGACTTTTTGCTACAAAACAACTAAATACTATTCCACAAACAGTGTAAAATCGTGAAAAACAGGCACTTTACCACAAAGCAACTAACTAGCAATTCATATAAAGAGGTAAAGATATCAAAAACAAAAACAAAAACAAAAAAGAGCAGTTTACTTATGAAGCAACCAAAGAACACACACAGCCGCACACGCGCACGCGCGTGTATGCACACACACACACACACACACACACACACGTATATATATATATATATATATATATATATATATATATATATATCCCTACATAAATACACGCGCGCGCGCGTGTGCGCGCGTACAGAGAGGCAAAACGTGGAAAACCCAAAACATTTGCTTAATACGAAGCAAATAAAGAAAATACACTGGTACTTGTTAAACGGTGACCTGTATGCAAGAGCAACATCCAATTCAATTGCTTTAACCCAGCTGACTGCAAGGGTTTGCCACATTGCCAAACTGAATTCCCGTGGATAACAAAGGATAGCTATCAATGGACCACTTTATTTCAACCATACCCACTCAGAAATTGGATCTGCGCACAAACAATTTAAATCAAATGGAAAATATGTCGCATTTGGTAACATCGGGACTCGCTCCACAAGTCGCGTGTGTATGTGTGTGTGCATACGGTCGGGACGTTTGCATTCTGTATGGGTTATATGTATTCATTTGTTTATTTTGTGATGAAATGTTCCTTTAGGCCTTTTTTGTTTACATGAATTGTGTATCTGCGTATTAACGTACGCTGATTTCTGCAGAGTTTAAAGCATTACTCATCCATTAGTCTTGCGGTTGTAGAGACGCACTATCCAGGAGGGGGCGCACTGCTCTTTAGTGGACGCCCGGGTGACCATGGCTGTCTACCGGGCTGTTCACACAGAGTGGCTGCTCGGCCCAGAGCACCATCTGGCAGGAGGAAACAAGTTGGGGAGAAAGAAACGATGGAAAACGACCTGCCACGAGAATATGACGAATACTCCCCACTCCCCAACTGGGATGGTGAGTTATCCCTTTGCACTGTAGCAATATAATGCCAGGCAAGAATACTCGAATTTTAGAACATAATGTTTTACACCGCGGCAGCATAAGAAACCTATGAATCATAAAGTTGTATGATGTTCTTTCTTCTGTGTACACTCGGTTCTTGTACAGTGGACTGCATTTTCTTCATTACTATACGATTTCTTTCCAGGTAAACATCCCCTCACGCTGTGGCTATTGTCTCTGTTTATACATGATCGTTGTAGTACACAAAATACTCATTCAAAGATTTTGTTTTCGGATATGTCCTGATGAGCACAGTGTACCTGTGGGGGTGACACTCTTCCTCACCTGTCCCTCCTGACATGGTCTCCATGGGTGATACGACAGGTGAGAATCATTGCCCGTTACCAGTTTTCATGACGTGAATACTGTCATAACCGAGATTTATTTCATATCACCCAACACAAACATAATGCTGAAGGCCCATCTCCGTCGATCAAATGGATTTTTGATTTATGTTCAAAATAGTCCCCTTCAGAATGATATGGTGTTAAAAAAGACTTCCTCCATGCTTTTGTCCTTGCCCTCTTCCCCCTCTTCCACCACCTGTATCGATCAAACGTCTGCTTAATGATTCCCAGTTTCAGTCCCAAAAGAATGTACATGAATTCCCTCCCTTAGTCCTGCACATCATTGGGCACCAAACTGCCAGTGAAGAATTTTTATGTCTCGCGCATATTCGCTTTCCATCCTGCATCAACTAACATCACTCATGCAAAAAGAAAACTACTTTCTCTCAGCCCAGTGGGTCTGTAAACACTATTGGATGTATATTGACCCAAAAGGTCAATGTCTTACCTCCATTGAAGCCGAAAACACAACATTGACGTCCATTTACTTCTTCTCACAGGTTCGCCTGACGGCTCTGGTGACAATCTTCTGGGCAGTGACTCAGGACGAAGACTAAGCATGCATATAAGTACAAGCGAATCGGTCAAACATTTCTTTGAAAACACACCAGTATTACAATACACTGCCATCATTTAATTGAGGATAATGACTAGCATAGTCACTTCCAATTTACTAAAATTACTTCGTTAAAGTTCAGCAGAGGAAGGAAGAAGTTCGTCAGACAGGTTGTGTGATCAGATGTCATAAAGATCGTAATGAATCGCATAAATCATATGTAAAGGGATTGGCTGAGGAGAAACAATGATTTATGTCAAGAAAAATCACGTACGTAAAGAGTCAGGAGGTACGCTGAGGGATCACAAAGGAATTCACTAATCAAAGCCTTTTTCTTATATGCCATAGCGAAACCTCAGTGTGTGTGGAACTTCACAGAGGAAATTAATTAATCAATCAGATGTTGCTCTTACATGTCATAATGAATTGTAAATGGTTACACTCTCATCATCATTGCCCATGACTATAGATCTCGGGGAATCGACCGTACCCTCAAAACCAGTATGAAATGCTTCAAAATCTTTGACTTCAGCAAAGCATTCAACACTTTGAGAGTATGTGGCTGGTCGCTTTGACAACAGCGATACCCAAACAACTCTAACGCTGCAAAGACAGTGCAGCTCTCCTCAATAAAGATGGAGAACACTTCTTAAAGATCAGAGGCTTTAACCAAGCCAGTTTCTTCTCAACCATTTTGTTCTGTTGACACCAAATTTGACATTGGGATGAGTTTGTCTTTTGGGGGGTTTCCCCCCTCGAGAATAATCACAATTATTAACAGAAAAGTTTGAAAATGAATCTTTTCCTGTTTATCAACGAATCATGTGTTACAGTTTTATAAGTTTAATTTTTACTGTCCCCTTCCTACAGTCCCCTCTCCTTGCGCACATCCCTTCCTATTGTGCCCTACCTTTTGTACGTTTGATAATGAATGAAATTTATTGATGCAACACACTTAAGTTTCACAGCAGTTTCCTTCTCATATTTTACAACATTCACAAACGTGAAGATCTTAGACTCCAGTTTTGATATGTTTTCTCTCGAGTTTCAGCGGTGCTGCTGCTTGGTAGACTGCAGGATTGCCTGCAGGGGGAATGTATCTGATGAAACAACGTGCCACACTCTTGGATATCAGTATCTACAGTGCTTCCAGGGCGGCCTTGGTTATGTTCAGAACAAAACGGTTTCTTTGACAGTCTGAACGTTTATGCATATACAATACATGGGCTCTGAGTATTTCACTTTATACAATATTTATTTTGTTCTTATTGGGATGTAAGTGTGTCCATGTGGAATGGAAACAAAGCGGGCTGGAGTGGGAAGGAAGGGGTAGAGATAGTGAATCGGGAGAAAAAGAGTGGCCAAGGAAGGGGCAGGGATAAGGGCACGAAGAGGAGGGAAGTAGGCATCGAAGACTGCAGTTGTGAATTGACGTGGGATGGATGAGGGACAGTATCGAGTTCGACTGATGAGTTCCAGCGAGGGGACGAAAGTGGACTCTCGACCAGTCAATGCGGTTGGCTCTGTTTTCACGGTCCCTATATGCTGCCAATGAACGGTGTAATACTGTCACTTTAGCGGTCTTTTCCCACCACCCCTTGC
This sequence comes from Conus betulinus, assembly GCA_016801955.1. Taxonomy (NCBI): domain Eukaryota; kingdom Metazoa; phylum Mollusca; class Gastropoda; order Neogastropoda; family Conidae; genus Conus; species Conus betulinus. Next base: position 42,618 of record JADBJO010005565.1, read on the forward strand.
ACCCTGTCTTCCTCGAGTTGTGTTCAGCTGACTTCGATCACATGAAGAAATGTATACACCGTTTCTAATTTACACAGCTGATGGCATAACAACTACAATTTTCGTAGTTATCAGTGTTTCCACAGGCATATTTGATTCAGTTTTGTATTTTCCTGTGTACAACTGACGAAACAGTTTGCACGATAAACGAAATAGTAGTAGTAATTGCTTTTATCTCTAACTTCCACATAGTATTTATATACAAGTGACAATACATCCCAACGACAATGTTGCATAGATGTCGATATATTAGTGAGTGTTGTTTGAGATGAAAATGTGGGTACCTTGGTTTTAAGTGTGCATATATATCTACGAACAATATTATTGATGTTCCAGCTCTTCACGTAACATTTGGACTGTACATTTTCCTGTCCACCCAGCATAATGCTGAACAATTAAGTAGTAGGAGAAACAGGTGCAGGCTAACAATTCTTCCATCACTATGATAATGACTTGGCAAAGATTTGAAACTGAATTTAAAAAGATTGAAGATGAACAAAATGAAAACCCTTCACTAGCTGCCTGAGGGAACCATCGCAATCCCTCTCGAAGGCAGATCTATAGGTGTTGCCCGCTCCTAGGCCTTTCGTCCGCTGGATCGGACTCATCAGGGAGACACGGCTGATTGTATCTGCTCTCTTAGCGTCAAATAGAGACACACCGCAGTCCGTAATTCTGTGGTGTGTTCACCACCAAGGGTTCAAAAAAAATCCAACACAGCACCCCCAAAGCAGCCAGCCAAAGGTAGTAAAGAAACACAAAACTCTGTGTGTGTGTGTGTGTGTGTGTGTGTGTGTGTGTGTGTGTGTGTGTGTGTGTGTTAGGGCTAAGCTGTACAATTCGTCTGACCTCCTTTATGTCCTTGATGATCCTCATGTGTGTGTGCAGAGAGAGAGAGAGAGAGAGAGAGAGAGAGAGAGAGAGAGAGAGATGTACTGACCTTAAAGACAGTGGTCGAAGTAGAGTGCAGGATAAACTGCTACTGCTACACGAGGCCCATTATGCTTGAAGCTGTCACTCATCAGCATGAATGAGAAAATATTAATCATCCCTCAAAATGATATCAACATGGAAAAACAATCTCTTAAGTACAGGTACACGTTAGCAACAAGGAAGCGCTTGATTCGATTAAAAATGCCGATACATGAAATCGGACTCCATCAATTTCACTCGTGGGTAACTGACTCCATCAAATGTCACAACGAATAATGATCTGTTGACTTCCCACTTCAAATACAGGCAATGAGACATTGAATATTAACGTCTGCAACATATGAACACAAGTACGTAAGCAACGTGAGCAAGTGAGCAATGTGAGCTAGCAGGACTGCTTGACAGCGGTCCAGGCGGTCAACTGAACAAGCCCAGTCCTTAATATAGTCGGACCCTAATATCAACACGAAAAGGTCGACTCTACATCTGTTGGAAAAATAAAGAACATCATGGTTCCCATAGCTGGCAGTGAAAGATCAGCCAGTTATACTTTGAAATCGTTCTCTTTATGCTCCTTTTCCTCATCGCGTCTTTTTGTGAAATAAAAATGAGTGTAACAGACAATACATAGCGCTTGGGTGTAATCTGCAACTGTGGTCTTGGACCTGAACTACTCTCAGCCTACGTCATATGGAAGGCCCTTGAACTCACTCGTGACGCTTATATTGCCCCATCGGCACTCGTAACTATAGTGCCATTCCATTAATTTAAATCTGGCTGCTCGGAACCAACTAACACGTGTGTCTTGATAGGAATATCAAAGGCGATAAGGGGAATCCATCTTAACACACACTAATCATTCTCAGAACAGTGAAATTGTGCCTATCCCTAAATAGTTGCTCGTCCTTTGCTCTCCCTAATACAATGTTTCCTTCGTGTAAAAACAAAACAAAACAAAACAACAACAACAAAAAATACCAGACCGAACCTGAGCTGCTTGGCACATGGTATATGAATAAATGAATCTGACTTCAAGATGAAGCAAACACATTTTAGATTCAGCCGTTCTGGCCTTGTACACAATGATGGTGTATGATTTCTCTTTACGTCCTTCTTCTTCAAGGCTGACAGACGCTGTCTGATACTAGTGACTCTTTGAGTGATCTGCTGATTTTCAAAGCTTCTCAGACTCACATCAGCACTTCCTGGGTGATGCTCATCACCATATGACGAGCAATGATTTGTTGACTATCAATGTCAACGACGGGAAATCCAAGTCATGAAAATAGTCTTTTGTTTCTATCCGATGACAACAATTGAAAAATCTCTTGACTATAAGATATCAATAATGTAATCTTGAGTTGGTGATTCTATCAACTGTTGACATTAGAAGAAAAAACTCTGGCCTTTGTGCTGTGATCTCATAGACTACAGTTGAGAGCTCATGGGTTGGAACCAGTTTGAAAATTCACCATGTCTTGCCACCAAAATTCGAAGTTCCACAGAAATATGGAAGGAGTGGGTGTAGATGTATAATAATCAAACATGCCAGCACCATCTCCAGTCCGCTGTGTCAGGAAAGGTTTGGGCTACAGGAACAACACTACTAGCACGCGCCTGACATGATATTCTGTCTTTGATTTCAGGATCTACGGGCGTTCAGTGGACCAGGATACAGTGCAATGGATACCGTAGACAGATACAACATCCAGTGCGACACAGGAGGCTATGGACTGCAATATAAGAAGTCAATGCGTACTACAATACCGGGGGTTCAATGTGTCGTACAATATAGGGGGTCAATGCATACTATAATACCGGGGGTTCAGTGTGTCGTGCAATATAGGGGGTCAATGCGTACTACAATACCGGGGGTTCAATGTGTCGTAAATACCGGGGGTTCAATGTGTCGTACAATATATGGGGTCAATGCAGAGTACAACACACATGATCAGTGCACGGTGCGGATAAAGCGATCTACACACAGTACACTACAATGATCAAGTACCCAATACAATACATGTGCTAACGCATCGTACAATATTGTCGGTTAATGCATAATAGCACAATATAGGGTACTGCAAAGTACAGTAAGAAAAATAATCAATACACAGCATTGTGCATGGGTCCACTAACGATGCACGGGGCCAAAATAGTACTATAAGTCATGCATAATACACTGTATAGTTCATGGTCTTATTCAGAATGCGATGTAGATGGCCAGTGCATAGCTCAGTACAAGGGTCAATACGCAGTATAGTACAGGGCAATAAACAGCGCGGATCATCGGCTCTATGCACAGTACAGTTAGATTGAAAAAAAGTTGAAGTCCTGTAGTCTGATGGTCGTTGGGGCAGTGAACTGTGAGAATTTTACTACGTCTGAGACACGGCATAATCGAAAGCGTAGACTGTTCCTATCCTTACTGATGGCTTCAAACCTGGAGAAGTAAGTTGTTTTGCCACTTTTTGTTCAACTGCTCGTGTTAAAAAATTTTAAAGTGTACTTTCAACAACTTCGGTTACACTGATGAATTCACAGCCTTCGCCCTGGTACTCACAACGGTCGGTTAGTCTGAACATATGGAATTTCGTATCCTTACAGACCCCATTTTCTGATCTGGAGGCCATTTCAGGCCATAACATCAACCATCGTGACTACCTGAACTTTGTTTAGCTCACACCACTTTGAAATGTGACAGCAACAACATTATTCTCTCATAATTTTCCGATGATGTTGGCATCTGAGGCAATGAGGTACCCATTCGTTTTTCGAAGCATGCCACGAGTAATGCAGGGTCCAGATGATCTAGACCCATGTACATATCTGAGCCCAAATGTTATAGCTACGTCTAAAACCACTTCGAAGAGGGCTGGATTATACAAACGGATAATAAAATTTCCCTTAAATCCTTTCAAATTTAAGGGAGCTTCTTCCACCTGCCACTAGACCACGAAGGAACAGATTCATGCCAGGTACACACAAACTCCTCCGTTTGAACACATTGTATCTTTTAAACGGTGAAGATGCCCCATATTGCTATCCAAGTTTTGAGGCGCTCACAATGACACATGTTGTTAAGAGTGTTAGCTTTTGCAGGGGCTTTGCCGACAGGCATTCAGAGCAGACACCTCGAAGAGCATGTTAATTGATGTTCCATCTGATGGAATTCTATTGTGTGCCTGAAAGAGGACACTATTTCTCATTTGATTTGTAATTCTGCGGAAAAGAGATTCAGTTTTAGCCGTTGCATATAGGAAATCGATTTTGACGCAGTAAGATCCACGTATGCCCTCAGCATCCTCTCCCGTTCTGTTCTCCACCCCACCCCCGAAAATCTAGAAAAAAAGACGAACAAAATCGGACAGTAAACGTAAGTCCATATCAATGTAAAACATTCAAATGTCTCACAAGAAGCATGCTATCCAAAAGAATTGAGAAAAATGAAAACATAGGACAGTGAGCAACGGCATCAAGAAATTATCAGGCCATAGTACATGATAAGAGGATATGCAGGTGTGTTCGTATAAATAATGTCTTACAGGTGCTTGAAAACAGTTCACGTGTAAACCTGTGTGATCAGTTCATAAGATAAATCAGTCTCAGACAGGTTTCAGACAGATTTTTGAATAGTGCTTAAATGTATTCTGTTCATGCGAAAAATACATGAAGTCTGCCACGGATCACTTGAATGTTTTGAAACTGTCTTTCAGGTAATTGGCCTTTGCTCATGAAACTGACAGATAAGAATATTCTCTGATATTAAACCTCAATAGAACACAACAGACAAATTGGCAGGGGGGGGGGATAATTAAGCAATTCAACAAAGCTGACACTTCAGCTAGATTATTAGACAGCTTATGAGTGGGGTGTTTACTTGCCCACTCATTGTAATCACACCAAGGTATTTGGCCAGTGATGTGACATTTTGTGTATGCACTGCATCTCAACAGAGCTCCTTGCTCATCAGCATATAGTTACCAAAAAAAGCAATACTTTCTCCCAGGTAAATCTGGTGTGGTTTCCTAGTTATTGTTCTGAATGTGAATGAATCCACTGTTACCCCAAAAATGAAAGCTATTTGATAACTGGCTTTATTGAGTGATTGATCCGCATCCTCTTTTCTGTGACTGGGTTAGTCGTGTTTTAAACATATGTACAGTTTTGTCTTCTCTCGCCTGCCCTTGCTGGTCTCTGGCAAGTGTCCATGGGTACAGGACTGGATCCAGAGCAGAGTTGAGAGGTAACAGGAACACAACTAGTGCGCCGTGGATCTTATTCAGGTCAGTAGTATTGACTGAAATCAGGATTGTCATGAGTCCAAAAATTAGCCAGCAGACAGATCTAGTGACAACTAGTTTCCCCATCACGTGAGCAGAAGAAACATATGGTCGCTTTGAAGGATCAAGTGATATTCTATACTTTGGTATTCGTTTGTAGACAACGCCTTGACTAGTTATGATTGTTAAACAGATAATAAAGTTAGCAACCACTGTAACTTTGAACCATTTGAACGCGCTGTTGGAGTAATAATGATCGTGTAAAGCCAGACGGCACAATCCGGGACTGACCATGAAGGCCCCAATGCGAGAGCCCAGGAAGAAATGGGATCAATGACAGCAGTGTTCCAGTAAGCCATATCAATATGCAGAGTGCGGATGTTAATTTTTTGTGTTGGAATCATTAATTGTTGGGAAAAACAGAGGGTGAGCAAGTGGTCAAAAATGATTAACCAGATAATGAAAACCGATACTTCACTGGACAGAAAAGACAGAAAGCCAGCCATCTTACACAGCATACTATTAGTCCACGTCTTTTCCGCTTCAGTGTATGCTTCTCGAAATAATGTGTCTGCCATCACAATAATGCCAACATGACATCCCATACACATGTCAGCAATTTGTAAATTAATTATAGTCAGTACAAAATTGTGATTGAACCTGTTCTGGACTATACCTGTGATGACAAAAACAATGAAATTCCCCAAAATGGCGAACACACAAATTGCACAAAAAAAAAACCCTATACAACTCATTCGGTATTAATCGTGTACATGATGGAAAAGCTGTGTAAGGTGAATCACACCTAACTTCCCAAGATGTGTTTGGTAGAAGATGCTCACAACACAATCTATAGTTCGGTGAAGCAATTATCCTTAAATGGCTTAGCGTAGATAATAAATGTAAAGGAAATTTTGTCATGAGATTTTCTTTCATATCCAAATTAGATAATCGTGGAATATTTTTGAAACCCCTTGATTCAATGGTTTCAATGGTAGAGAAAGATAGATTTAGATATTCCAAATGAGGGAAATGTACAGATATGATGTTTTCAAGCCCCGTGAAAAGTGTTTTGGAAATGTCCATTTGTTTCAGTGAATAATGAACTGTCTTTGGAAATGTAGTTTTTGCTTGTCTAACGGGATTGTGCTTTAGGTATACATATTTCAAATTTGGTAACTCAAGAAAAACATCCATATTGAGAGTGCTGATCAGATTATTCGTAAAGTCAATAAACTGTAAGTTCGCCAGCTGAACACGTGAAATGTTTACAAGTAAACAGTTAGACATATCAAGATGAATAAGATATGCATTCATGATAAAATCGTTTGGCGACATTCTCGATTTTGTGGCATCCACATATCGAACATGGGTGAAACGTTTTGCAGTAAAAGGATCAGTGCACACGAAAGAGTGACCTTGACATTGGCATCCCTGAGGACAGGTCATGTCACACATCAGTTCATCATCTCGTTGTGGACACTGACTCCAGCCGTCACAGAGATTGTCTCCATGCACACACGTTTTGGAATTTCGACACTGATAGAAGCCAGGACATGTTACTGCTTCACAATTTAGTTCGTCCTCTCCACTAGTACAGTCAGATATTGATTACAGCGAGTATACAGAGGAAGACAGTGTACAAAACCAGCTGTGCATTGATAATGACTGTTGGGACAAGATTCATTGATTTCATTGCCTGTTGCGTAAAATACCCAGAGCCATCAAGGTTGATGTAAAAACGGTGTTGTGTTTCTTCATCACTGACTCTGCGACAATAAGGACATGGGCTGCCAGGGGCCTCGGGACAGTAAGCCTCATCGGAATCATCCAGACAATCTGAAAACTCGTTACATCGTTGCCTGTACAATACGTACTGGCCATTGGAGCACAGGAACCCAGGACGTGAAGGATGATAGCAGAACGATTCATCAGTGTCATCTGGACAGTCCTGGTGGAAGTCACACACTAGAGTGTAGTGCACTGTGGTAAAGTCGTCACCACATTTGTATCTGTTGGTGGTGCTGAACCCAAATCTCCCATGAATAACTGTCTTAGAATGTGAGGGACACTCTTGTTGAACGATGTGCAAAACCATGAATATTCTAATATTGTGCAATAGCCTTGGAATCACATGGTAGAAAGACATGTGTAGTGTGATTATCTGGACAGACAAATAAAGCCTGCAATGTCTTTACAGAATTGGACTGAGATGGATATGAATGAGACAAAATGATAAGTGAAGAGTACGTGAAGTCGTTGAAGCTTTATTTCACATAGAACATTATTTAAATGTATTTGGTGAGTACCCATCTACCCGACTCACAGAAGAAAGCACAATCATGGAAACTTTTCTGGATGGAGTATGCGTGTTTTGTAATTTAAAGTGATTCAAGTAATAAATCACAGCGTCGGAATTCCACTTACGAAATCTGCTGTAAAGAAAAATCGTGTCTGTCCATCCTCTTATAAATCCCCAAACTACTGTGAAACGATGAAACTTTCTAAAGATGTGGAGAGAGTCTTCTTGCTCCTGTCTGTTTTTCAACGAAGCAAGCGTCCCACCGATTGATTGGCATTCGTAATAGAGTAGCAGGGAGATGACCATGTCTTTGTCGTGACTAATTTGAAGCATTTGTTCCGTGAAGCCACCAGACCCTGGCACCATACGTGTCACTGTCTTGGGTCTTGGGTCAACGTTGGTGTCAGAGACAAGCGTGCTGGAACCAAAGGTTTGAAACATGGCAACAGGATTGGCATTAACGCTAGAATAGCTGACCGTCGTGTCTTCTGTCGTGACTCCCCTTTTTTTTTGTTCCGTGAGAGCCAACCAGGTGGGGTGGCTCCCAACCAGGACTACTAAAGGGACAATGCTCTGTTTCATCACGTCCGTCCTGACACTCCTGTTGTTTTTGATTGCAGTTTAAGTGGTCCTGAAATCGATGATACCTCTTTACTGAGCAGTTGAACAGACCGTCGTCTGTCTTTTGCGGCTGGTCGTACTCAGAAAGTGTTGCAAAGTATATTTTGAGAAACATATGACTGTCTGTTCCTGGACTAAACAGTATTTTGGAGATTTGTTGTGACAAAGAGTGAGGCTGGTGAAAAGCAATCAATGCACATATGTGAAACTCTTTGTTGTAACGTATCTGGCTCGGTGTAAATCAGTTTTAACTTCCAGTCGTCAAAACAGAGTAGCGGTGTGTGTACTTGCTGAATACTGACCAAGATGACACTTTTAGAGGCTGCCTTTATCTCCTTCTTCATGCGTATATCAGGCAGATATGGTACCACAAAGTACCCCCGTATATTCAGAAATATATTGACCAAGTACATTGATACTTTTGACAGGTCTGATACTGACCAGTACTGAGGATAGTTTCCGAATATTATAGTTTCCGAAAATATTTTATTTTTGGAGACTATTGAAATCGGAAGAGAAATAAAATTCTTCGAGACTATGATGAAAACAAGTTCTGTCTAAAACTCTTAGCGCTGGTGCCGGAACGCATGTCATTAATATGATAAACCAATCATCGTAGTCACACCAGTACGATAGTCGTTGGATCTTTGCCAGTACAAATGTACCACGTGGTACGTATGCTTGTAAGCTACAGATATTACTGAACCTATTACAGATCTTATAAGGCTGTCTGATATATATATATATTCGGTGGAAATTTCGGTGGAGTCTGATTCATTTTCAAGACAGTTTGTGATCTTTCATGTCAAGAAATTCCACATCTGTGTGATCTTTTTGTTTTTTAGCAAACAGCAGTAGTGGCCTTTCTTTTTGGGATATCTTTACCAATCCAGCAGCAGTGGCCTTTCTTTGGGACGTCACACACACACGTTTGATCACACACACACACACACACACACACACACACACACACACACACACACACACACACACACACTACAATACAATGCAATACAATACAATACAATACAATATTTATTCCTTTTGCCCCTTTTGGAATATGGAGGAAGAGTGTGTTTAAAGCAATAACAGGAAAGGGAAACCAAGAAGCCAAAATAAACCATTAATTGCTAGTTAATGCTGACAATGGCCAACAATTTACAAGACTCGAGGGTAATCTAATATACTTTGATAAAAGAAGCATTTGTTTTCGATTAGCAGAAGACATCATTTGAAAATAATTATAGACAGATTTTTGGGAGAGAAATCTTTTTTGCAAATATGTGTTGCGCAAGTAAGTAACGTATGATGAACATTCCATGATAAAATGAAATTCATCACCTATTGCAGACATGTCACATTTATTACATAACCTTTCTTCTTTCGGAATAGCAGATCGACGATCTACTTCAGTTTAGCAAGTTAGGATTAGAACATCAAAATTTGATAAGAGAGGTAAACATAAACATCTAATAAGCTAGAAATATATTTCTCCTCTTTAAAATAAGATTAATAAAATGTGTAGAAAAAAAAACATTTACTGCTAGTTTCAATGTCATGTTGCCATGTTTGACGAAAAGAGCATGGCAAACTATGTTTGACATTCCCACATAATGTTTTGACGTCTGTAAATCATAGATGGCTCCAAAAACAGTCAAAACCAGAATTGTACAAGTATGTGTTTAAATGCATGTTAACCAGGGAGACATAGTTACTGCGCTATTATGCAAATGTAACATGAAAGAATAGAACCTAGCCCACATTTTCTCAACAGGAGATTGAACCACACTAGCCCAAAATCGATTCATTCAGGAGTTTGTACCACATTGAAGGTTAACCACACTAGCCCAAAATCGATTCATGCAGGGACAAATAACTATTAATTGAAATATTATTTTAAGGTTTCGCTGAAATTTCACCATGAAATCATGCTTGTCGTTATTTCACTTATATTAAGCGAAATATATAGTTTTAAAAATTTCAGCTGAAAATTTATGAATGATATTAAGTTTTCATTCCCCATATTTCACAACTATATAATAAAACTGGAACAGTATATCAAGTAAATCAAGAAAATAATACGAATAGGTAAATCATTTGTCCTTGTCTTTTGTATACAAAATCTAAACATTAAAAATGGCTAATGACGCCTTATCAAGAGCGTTTTTCTTACATTTAGCTAGCAAAAGAACCCATTCGATTAAAATCTACCCATTAATAATTTGAAATATAACATCAAGCGTTTTCATTTCCATAACATCAATAAAAAATCAGCCGTGCACTGGTAGTAAAAATGTCATTATTTTTAGTTTCAGCTTGCACTAAGCTAAATGTCATTATTCCACTTATCAAAGCTGTTAGCTTCCATAAGGAATCTAGGAAGGAATCACTTTTGCACTTATCATAAATATAGCAAGGAATCAAGTGCTTTTTTTGCAATCTCACTTTTGTCTCTGAAAATATAATTGTGTCATTTGCGTATAACAAGACAATAAGTTTTGACATAACTCGGTATATCAATATCCAAAGAAAGCCTGGTTTCTAATGGTGAACACCCAGTGTCTTTCAGATAGCCTTCAAGATCACCCAAACACAAAGTAGAAAGAAACTCGTGGAGAGCGTGGCAGCACAGAGTCCTCAGAAGAGAAGCCCCCGTCAAGCAAGTGTTTCGGCCCTTATCTCTTGACACTCTAGGGGGTTTGGGCCACACCCGTGCATGACTCCGGATGTCCCTCTGCTGCCCCCTTTTTTCCCATCCCATCTTTGGGACGGGCCATGGCTGGGATTCGAACCCGTGACACTCTGGACATGCTCATTTTCCACTTAATGACTCGCACTCTAACCACTGAGCCACTGGGACACCCGATATGTGTAGGAAAGTTAGCCTTATGAAGTTCATTTTTGTTCCTCCTTGACCAGATCCAGCTTGAACACCTCTCTGCCGCTTCTGCCATTGCTTTCAGGGCTTTGGTTTTTTCCCTCCCTGCAACTGAGAGCTGTTTCATGAGGCTGTATGCAGACGTTCCTACAAACCCCCTAACTCCAATTTCTGCAGTGAGGACTTTGACCCGATAGCCTTCTTCCCTCAGGCTGTTTGCCAGATCAGCATACTTTTCAGTCTTGTAGATTTGAGCTGCCTCTATTCTGTTCTCATATGGCACCGTGAGCTCGATCATGATCTGCTGCTTGGTTGACTGGGAGTGGACTACTATGTCTGGTCTCATGTCACTCTTGCTGATGATCTCTGGGTGACTCTTCCATTCTGGGAGGTCTGCAGTGCATTCCCAGTCATCTGCCCCGTCCAGCAGATTCTGCCTGAATGGTCCGAGTGGCACTGTTGTTCTTGGCCATGATTCGCTGCCTCCTGTCATGAAGAATGTTGCGGGTGCTTTTGGAGTCCTGATTTTCCCTTTTGTGGTGTTGGGACTAGCCCAGACTACTTGCATAATCTCTTTGAGCACTTGGTTGTGCCTCCATGTGCACCTTCCTTGAGTCAGGGCTACATTACATGAGCTTAGGACATGCTGCACTGTTTGTTTTTTTCATGGCAGAGGGGGCATGCAGGATCGTCTGTTTTTCCTCACTTCACCAGGTTTGCATTTGAGGGCAGGAGGTCATATGTAGATCTGAGTATGAAGCTGATCCTGAGAGGGCCATGTGCCAAATGTTATTCCAAGTGAGACTTCTTTGGAGTGCATTCTCCCACGTTGTCCATTGCCCTTGCTGGCTCTGCCGGACTGCTTTTCGGGGTCTCTTTTGGTCTTCTTTTCTCATCTCCTGAATCATCATGTCTCTTTTGGCTTTTCCTTTGGCCTTTGACCACCTTTCAGTTTTGGTCACCCCCAATCCCTTGTCTGTTGGTCTGTGTGTGTCCTGTTATTTCTCTGATCTTGAGACGTTCTTTTGCAGAATCCATCGCTTCTTGAACTTTCCATTTTCTGCCTGTCTTCAGCTGGGGCTTGATTGCTTCTACCACCTTGTCTCCAGAGTCCCCCAGCATGTTTGAAGTCTGATCTTCCCTGCTTTGTATTCCTCCAGGATGGATTTCAGTGGTAGTTTCAGCTTTGCTTAGCGACAGTACAGCGCTATGTCAGTCCGACGGGGTGGGACACCAAGCCATTTCCTTGTGAACTTGTAGATTTTAGCTTCCATTTCCATTGCCTCCACTATGCTGGTGCAGATGTCATATATCATCAGAGGCCATAGGAGCTTTGGCATCAGCATGAACTGCAGACACCGGACCTTGTATTTGCCAGGAAGCCCACACTGGTCAATGGTCTCCAGGCCTTTTTCAGACATCTGTTTGGTTTCTTTTGCTCTTTGTGTGTCTTTCAGCGTATCATCATACCATCTTCCAAATTCTCTTGACTGGCTTTTCTGTGACTGTTGGAAAGGCCTGGTTGGCAACACTGAAGACCACAGATTCGGCCACTCTTCCTTTCCTCAGTGAGTGACTCCGTGATTTCTCTGGCTTGAACTTCATTCCGGACGAGGTACATATGTCGTCCAGCCTCTCCAGCACATGATGCGTCTCGTCTTCTCTGGATGAAATCACTGTAGTGTCATCCATGAAGGCCTTGAGAGGGGGGCATCTTGTATCCATCGCCAAGGTCTGTTTGTCTTGCGTTGCTTGTTGCTGCTTTCAAGATGACTTCCATCGCCAACATGAACAGTATTGGGGAAATGACACAGCCCATTGCAATGCCCACTTCAAAGATGATCCAATCTGTTGTGTACTCCTGGTAGAGAACCGCATTGAGAAGCCATTGAAGTACTTCTTGAGCATGTCGCGGATATTGTTTGGCACATGGTACATCTTAAGAGCCAACTGTAACATCTCATGGGGTACAGATCCATATGCGTCCAGGTCTCTCTTTTCTGTTTTTGCACTTTGGATTGCGTCCCAGATCATTGCCACGCCTGGGATGCTACCTTTCTGGACTGACACATCCAAGTACTTGTTTTTCCACGAGGTACTTGGTCAGCCTTGCTGCCATGACAGAGAAGAAGATTTTCCATTCGACGTTCAGTAGTGATATTGGCCTGAACTGGCTAATGTCACTTGAGTTTTGCTCTTTAGAGATGCACACACCATCTGCCGTCATCCACTGGCCGCTGATCTTCCGGTTTCTCCAAGCTGATCGCAGCAGCCTGTGGAGCCACTCCAGCACCTTGGGACATTTCTTGTACAGCTGGTAAGGTATTTTGTTTGGCCCTGGGGATGATTTGGCTCTGGCTTTGTCGACCACCTTCTTGATTTCCGCCAACGTTGGAGACTTGTCATTGAACTGTTCCTCAGGGTTGGTTGGTCACACCGGACCTTGAATGTCGAGTGGTGCTTTGCTCTGTGAGTCAGAGTATGTTTTCCTCCGATGCTGCTCAAGAACTCCTTTGTCCACACTTAGGGTCCCAGATTTTGGCTGCCCAAACAGTGTTCTGGCAAACTGGAAGGGGTTTCTGAAGAAGCGCTCTTGTGTCTTCTTCGTTTTGCTCGTCCTCACAGATTCCGCTTTGCTGAGGGCGCTGTGTTTTGCTTTCAGGTCTTTCCAGAGTTTTTTTCCAAGCCTTGTTTTTCAGCTGGCAGTGCGGTCTTCATTTGCTTCTTGAGGTTTTTCTTTTGGACCCTGATCTTGTCCTTCTCTTCTTGGCGTCTGGATTTCTTTGGAGTGGTTTTTTCTCTTTGGGTAGTTTTGCTCCATAGGCATCTCTACATGTGGCATACACAATGTCCCCATATGTGGCTTTTGCGTTCCAGGGTGCTTTTCCCTGTCAGTGCATCGAGTCTTTAGACGATTTTTGCATCCAGTTTCTCCCAGTCTTCAGTTTCGTTTGTTCGTGGCAGGTTGAGTTTCAGGCGCCTAACATCGAGGGCCTGTGCAAATTCCTCATGTGAACCAAGAGCGTGGATGTCCTTGGCACTGTGGTTTAAATCCTGGCCTTGGTCGTCCGACATCTTATCTGCTTGTGCAGGGCGCTTGGCAAATAATACAAAGCAAATAATACAAGAGAAAGATTCTCACCTTGACGAATACCTTTATGGCTCCCAAAACTGTCTGACAAATTGCCGTTCATAAAGACGGAAGACTTCAAATTACTATACATATTCATAATGACTTGTAGGATTTTGCCATTGATTTTTTTTCCTTCATGAGTTTAGACCATAATGCATGGCTCCAAACAGAATCAAAAGTTTACTTTTTATAATCAATGAATACACAGTACAACTTTTTCTTCTGACTTCGGAAAACATCTATTAAACATAAGTATAAACACATGGTCCATAGTAGAATGATGTTTTCGGAAACCAGTTTGATTTTGCAATAAAATTTGATTCTGTTGAGGAAAGGATGACAATCGATTACTCAAGACTGCACACACACACACACACACACACACACACACACACACACACACACACACACACACACACACGTACGAACACACACACACACACACATACACACACACACACACACACACACACACACACACACACACACACACACCACACTAACGCTATGCAAACACAAGTACGTATGTATGTGTGTGCGCGTGCATGCACATGCACAAGTCACTCAGAGACATGCTTTTAAAGACCCACACGCCCGTGCGTCCTTCCCCTTTGCCATTCCCCCTAAACACATGCGCGAGCGCCAAAACCCAAGGTTTTATAACAACAAGAAATCGTTCAGTGTTCTACGTGTTCAG
>JADBJO010005565.1:70000-85000 GCA_016801955.1 Conus betulinus
GTTAAATCGTTTACCCAGGAAATTGTAAAAGTAAATAAATCTAACAGTTGAATTTTCAGAATCAATTCACTTCATCGGAACATGTGGGACTGAAGTAGGCTTTTCCAGTGCGCGTAGGACGTACAGTATTCCAAGTTTTCGTGTCCAAGAATTTGAAAAAAAAAGTCAGTATCGTGGAATCAGCAATGTAGTTGCCCAACTGGGTTTAATCACAAAACTCTCCAGTGATTGTATTTGAATGGGTAGATAAAATTGATTGACAAGAAGATAATGATACTATTTATGACGAAAAATCCTATTTTGCAGGATGAAATGTCTTTGGACCATGCAGCTGTACCTGAGGTTTACATAACCTTTTCGTGTTGACTTTGCTTCATCTGTTTCCTATCGCACAGACATTATGATTTCTGAATTTGAGCAGTTTGCTTTGTGCCTGGGATACTGGTAACATATCCTGTGCCTGTTGGACGTTAAAAGTGTTCCCTTATAACAAAGCACATCTGCAAACATAAATGTAAGTCAAATGATTGAAGCATTTCATTAATTCACAGCTTAGTTTTACCTTTTTGAGTGAGTGAGTGAGTTCTTTGATTTAGAGTCTGTTCACACTTGGTGATATTAGACTTAAAATTAAAGAATGTATGATGAATTATGATTTCTATTTTATTTTCATTCTGGTTTACGGAACTCAGATACTTTTTGTTTGTAATGTTGTAAAATTTTTTATATTACAATTAGACATGAAATGTTAAAGCATTTGAGTCAGATCCCATGAATACAGGCGTTTTCTAAATTTGCTTCAGGGTTTCTCCACAACAGGGAGAACAAGAACAGCCTGTGAGCTCTGTAACTGCAATGCTAACCCAGTATCTTCCATTTTCGGTGACTCGTGTTTCAGTATGTATGGGACTGCATGCTGCGCACAGTTTATCAGAGTAAAACTGAAACTGCACAAGGTCTCAGGCGTGGTAGTCTCGTCTTCAAGAATATGTGGTCCCGAAAAGACTTCATTGCGTGCTTCCAGTCTTTGGTTGCTGGAATACTCTCAACGTTTGGCGGGAATTGTTGTCAGGTATAATTTGTGAAGATGTTTGTATAGCGTGGAAAGGCATGGTATATGCTCGTACTAGTAAGGTATAGATGGATACACCCTCCGAAGTCTCATTTCAGTAATTTTAGGTTGTTTGTTTGCCTTTTCTCTTTGAAGAAATACATTGGCTTTAATATAATTGACTCCAGTCGCCTCAGAGGGAAAGAAAATCCATGGAGTATCCACCGCAGTTGATAATTTTGTGATATATGTGCTTTTTTTTTAGCATTTCCAGTTGAGTCACTAAAATTATTCCGAGCAACATACATGACTATATGTTTTGTTAACGAATTTCCAGATAATACTTCATATCAAGACACTTTAACATGTTAACTATACGGGCTGTTTGTTTTGAGTTCACATTTCCACACATATCAGATTGTATGGTAGGGAGTATTGTGCATGAAAAATATAGTGTTTGTTTAGTTCAAAGGGGGTATTTGTAGATTGACTTTATTATGTTATTAAATGGAAAACCGTGTTTTTGTCCCTTTTGATATCTGACATACAGTACGAGCATATTCTGATGAACTTCCTTTGCTTTGAAATAACTGAGTGATTTTTATGATCAAATGTAATTTGTAGAATGCCTGAATGTCTCAGGGGTGAAAATAATTTTTGTTATCTAGAATGTAAAAACCTTTCTGTTAGTGTGTGTGTGTGTGTGTGTGTGTGTGTGTGTGTGTGTGTGTGTGTGTGTGTGTGTGAAACCATTTCCAGGTTATTAACGACTTTTTATTTGATTATTTCTTTTTCATACTGTTTTCCTTAGATTGTTCGTCTTTGTATTTGTCTGACTTTATTCAAGTTTAAAAGGCTGTGCCAGTCTTGAATAAAGTTACTCTGTGTTAGGTTTTCATATGGGAGCAAAAGTTACCGTACTTGTTGTCTGTTCAGTTACGCGTTTTTTTTACACGCTATATCTTGCCATATGGATATCATAAAAGGCTAGCATTTTTCAAAGTCGAACAATTAAACAGCATCAACATTAATGAATGTGCAACTTTTCTCTCAATTTTGCATCGATATTTTCATTTGTTTGGTACCACACTTTGTGCGCTTTGGGCTCTCGCGAGGTAAAGCGCTCTATAAATATCCTTTTACATTACATTACCACACATAGTTCTCGCAGCATGCTGTTTATTTACAAGAGTATGTGTAACACTCAGCAAATAATGTACTGAAATAAACGATGACATTAATGATAATTAAACTGTCATGGGAAAGTTGTATGAAATGATTCGGTTACATGCATATTTTCAGCGTTTAAATCTTCAAAACTCTCTGTAATGATTATGGACACTAGTATCGCTGAAACAGAAATTCCACCTTGGATTTGAAGCTACTGCAGATGAGGAGACAACATACTGGGCTAGTTCATTTATCTCGGTTTTTGTCTGAAGTCTTTTCAGAAAGCGTTAAGAGAAATATGAGGGAGTCTGCAACCCTGCGACCCTGCTTCCGCAAAGTCACTTGTCTGGAGGGTTTTTTTTTTTCTGTCCCAACGTCTGCTCCAACTCAGAGGCAGTGCACCCACTCCGCTCACTCCGACACCCCGTCCACAGCCACAGCCCAGTCAATCCCGCCGCAGCCCCGGCACCGGCAATCCGTAGGGAGCAGTCAATGTCAAGTCGTCAAGAGGCAACCCACGGGACGAGACGCTGCACACTGCTGCCGAGTCACTTCGGTGGTGTTCAGTGGCGCCTATTCTGATCTAACATACGCAGGACACCACCTACTAAGCCCCCTGCTGATGACAATAATTGCTTAGTCGCGGAGCCGGCGCGAGTGAGCTCTCCCTCCGTAGGGCGCCACCACGTCCGTCCAACGACAGCCCCCCCATGGACTCGCCGATACCGGTGACCCCGACGGAACCAAACCAAGGCCACAAACGTGGAGATGACATCGAAATCGAGGTCACCATGACAGCAGGGCATGAAAGGCCACAGAATTTGAGACATTTGTTTTTATGCTGATCGATGAGAATGAGGATGATTAAGATGATGCTACGGATTTCCATTTCGGTCTGAAACTACATGACTACGCTTCCTTTCATAATATATCCCGGCGTCAACCAGGCCCGAGAGATACAGGCACCTGCACTGTTGGTAAGGAAATTTGAGCAACACTCTCAGAAAACGCATCCATTAAGTGGATGAAACTCGACTGTGTGGTCCCAGCCTTCCCAACTGAGTCCGCAGCAAATTCAACTCTGGGTAGGAGCCGGTCGGAGCAGAAAAACCCACATGACTCTGATGGGATTCGAACCCACGACCTCCAAGCCGGGAATCCGCGACGCTAACCACTTCGCCACGGCGGCTGGTACTTGTCTGGGGTTGCCAGGGTTCTTCAAGCGGAAGTCTTCATCTCTGTGTCCCACCTGAACTTGCCATGTGAGAGGCAGGGGATTGATTACAAGCACCGTCTTCAAGGACTTGTGGAGTTTGAGCTTAAGAAAACGGTGGGCGTTGGATCTGTTGCTGACGACTCTTAGGCCAACATCAAGTCCGTTCGCCCTCCCCAGACAGCTCCTTTTCATTGCCCTCCGTCTAAGAGTGTGGATGTAGTTTGGATAGAAAAGTGCCTTTGGCTCGAATTGTGACTCACCTGGAAGGATAAAGAGGGAACACACGACATAGTTTTTTTTTTCCAAAAAATTAAGAACACAGAAAAGGAAGAGAAAAATAGCAATCAGTATTTGTATGTGTATTTGACTAATTGCAGCATTTATTTATTATGGTGTCTTGCGATCCTTTCTATCGTAATAATCCTTGTTGAAGCTGCCAGCCTTTCCCAAGTATTGTGAAGTCATTATCATGCCCACATTACATTGTGTTTCCTCTGACATGCAAACAACAGGACACAAAAGACATGCAGACACTCGATTTTCGTAAACTTGATTGAAATAAGAATTGCAAGTATTCTTCTGTGCACTGAAACAAAACAAAACGAAAGAAACAAGAGGTTGGGTAGATACATTAAAATGTTAAAGAGGCAATCGTTCGTTGAATTGCTTTTCAATACAGCTGGGTCACATCGGTCATGTTTGATTGGTAGTTCAATACAGCTGGGTCACATTGGTCGTGTTTGATTGGTAGTTCCAATACAGCTGGGTCACATCGGTCATGTTTGATTGGTTGTTCCAATACAACTGGGTCACATGGGTCGTGTTTGATTGGTTGTTCCAATACGGCTGGGTCGCATTGGTCGTGTTTGATTGGTAGTTCCAATACAGCTGGGTCGCATTGGTCGTGTTTGATTGGTAGTTCCAATACAGCTGGGTCACATTGGTCGTGTTTGATTGGTAGTTCCAGTTCAGCTGGGTCACATTGGTCGTCGTGTTTGATTGGTAGTTCCAGTTCAGCTGGGTCGCATTGGTCATGTTTGATTGGTAGTTCCAATACAGCTGGGTCACATTGGTCATGTTTGATTGGTAGTTCCAATACAGCTGGGTCACATTGGGTCGTGTTTGATTGGTAGTTCCAATACAGCTGGGTCGCATTGGTCATGTTTGATTGGTAGTTCCAATACAGCTGGGTCGCATTGGTCGTGTTTGATTGGTAGTTCCAATACAGCTGGGTCACATTGGTCGTGTTTGATTGGTAGTTCCAGTTCAGCTGGGTCACATTGGTCGTGTTTGATTGGTAGTTCCAGTTCAGCTGGGTCGCATTGGTCATGTTTGATTGGTAGTTCCAATACAGCTGGGGTCACATTGGTCATGTTTGATTGGTAGTTCCAATACAGCTGGTCACATTGGTCATGTTTGATTGGTAGTTCCAATACAGCTGGGTCACATTGGTCGTGTTTGATTGGTAGTTCCAAAGTGAGGTGACTGCAGGCGAAAATGAACACAAAACTGAAAAAAAAAAACCTTAATCCGCCAGACATAGGAGACAAGCATATTACGTGTTCTGTCTTGTAATTTGTTAGCTCCCTTTCTCTTGCAGATTAATTGTAATTTTCTTTTGGAAAAATGTATGATTGATGCAAACAAATCAGCTAGCTGACTGAATGTGTTGGGAACATTCCTATCTTAAGTTTATCGAGAAATTCTCGGGATCAGGGTTGTAAGGACCAGATACACTCTAGGGCGTCTGACGACACAAAGATTGTTACGTATGCGGTACGTATACGGGCAGTGAAGGAGTGAATGCGCAAATTAAGCATAGGTCAAATTCCATCCATGAGAAACTCATTCACAAGTCCTTTCCCATTGGTTACTCATTACTTAGTCATCGAGCTGCAAGTCCTGCGTGCTGTGGTCTCATGGCTTATCTGATTGGTGTCGCGTATGTGCATTAATCCGCGCACAGTGATGACTTGATAAAACTGAAACTGAGCCCAAGGGACCGTGAGAAAATGCACAGGATCCAGTTCAAACAGTCGACGACGACACAATTTATTTGGTATATAACACGTACGTCAACTCTTAATAGTCAGTGCTGGTGCCCCTTTTTAAAATTTTCCACAGCATTGGTTTTAGAACAGCTGTATGAGTATGCAGTGTCTGGGGTTGTATACTGTGTGTGCATGCTCGTGTTTTAGACTTTTCTTCATGTATGTTGATATTCGGTTTCATAGGGCTAAATTTGTTTTAACGTATGATTATCAAAGAAAAGTTTGAATGATGACTTTGCACGCTATTTGCCACAACACTGCAAAGTGACCGAGATTGTTATTTCTTGTACACTGTACAAACATAACCCATAAAAGTGTGCCCTTTGAAAACAAAGATTTCAGAAGGAAAAATAAGTTACCAAATAAACAGTGAAATCACGAGTCCGTTGAAATAACTCAACGAGATCGTACTGTTCAACAATGTTTGAAACTTGAGAGTGTACAAATAAAGGGTCAATGACCAATAGTTTTGTAGAGAGTAAAAATCATCTCTGAATATAGAGCTTGGCGTCAAGCAGGAAAGCAAATGGACAACAAGCCATGTAAGTGTACTACTCTTCTTCTCAAAAGAGAGAACTGGTGTATCCTTAGTCACACCCATGGTATTTTCATCTGTTACAGGTAAACTGCCAACACCAAAGAATTTGCTATTCAATGACAGACTATATTGTTTTGACAAGTTTGTTCGTAAAAAAGGACGTCAGGTGCATTTCTGTTGTAGTACACCTGATTTCTTGAAATCTTGATTTCTATGTTTGTAGGGATGCGATATTCTTTTCAAAGCTTAAGAGTTTTTTGTGCATTCAGCATTTCGATCTGAGATTAACGAAATTTGCAGCTTATAGTACGGTCCCTTCATATTGATCACCGCCATCTGTTACAGATTACAACTCTGAATTTTCAAATAAAAGTACTTAAGTCGACCATGTCAATCTAGCTACCAAGCAAGCAAGCAATGTCCACTCCCATGTCGTCGCCCCCTTCTCTCCCATCTCCTCTCGCCTCCCTTCATTATCACTGCCAGTGGAACACATCTGCTGGAAGTGTTGACGTTTTTCAATCAGTGGACCACATTGCCTGTACATGTTGACATTATCATCTAACTGTGGAACCCATTCCTTCTGCGTCTTCAATTTGTCACCAACAGGCAATATGCTTGTTGATAACATAGCCAGCACAGGAACATGTCCGTTTCGCGAATCGACAGTTTCACTATAAGTGAGGAGAGTTTCAGTGACAAGAGCTGATCAATATGCTAATGTTGTCAGTTAACAGTAAAATACAGTCTCTGCATGTCGATGTTCATGTCGTCTCCATTATACCACTAGCTCCAAGCCACATTTGAATCGGTGACAGAATTTGCAACTCACTGAAAGCAAGCACACACACACACACACACACACACACACACACACACACACACACACACACACACACATATTATCGAAAACAAACACGTTTTTGTACGGGGGGGCTGTTTGTTCGTTGAAAAAAAAATTTACTCAAATGCTCAAACGTTCCATTGTCTGACACAGGATGTTTCTTTCAGATTGGAGGAAAGGTGATTCTTTACTGTGTGTGAACGCTGCGACGTTTGCAGATGTATACATGTTTACATATGCTTTATGTGTGCCATGCAGTGTGTCCAGACTTGTCATTTCGCATTTCTGAATACAGCATCTCTGAATTTGGCTGCATATTTTATAATTTCAAGAGAGAGTCTCTAAAAAACTGTGCTTCAGTGCCTTTTAGGCACGGAAGTTTTGTCGAAAAGAAAATCGGTTGCCATTTGGTTTTAGCCGTAGTTTTGTTACAGTTTGTGTTATCTGTATCCAAAAATTAATATGATTTTGTGATGGCTTATTAACTGTTTAGATTCGGCTTTCAAAGCTTTTCACTTAACTCGAAATAAACACTGAAGCATCATGAGTTAGAAACTGGAGGGTGTGTGATGTCTTGTCCGGAATACAAAGCATGTGCTATCTAAATCTACCTTGTATTAACGAATCAAGCTACTGAGACTGTGCCCTCGAGAACATGACACTTCATTGCAAAATGTTAGAGCAGTTTCGTTAAATTTTTATTGAACTGTATCGCACCATAGTTCTAACAAGACTACGTTTACATCACTTTTAAGCTACCATGATCCAGATAGTTGTAAACCCCGTAAGGTCTGTGTCATGTAGGGTTAAAGACGATTTATAAATCAAAAGAAATCATCATTTCATGTTTGGGGCCAGTTCATGTAAATATCTTCTGAACAGACCAATAATTCAGACTAGATGATTTGCTGGTGACCATTCTGCTGATAATTAAAAGTAGAACATCAAGTCTTTTTTTAAAGGCCAAGTGTATTAATACGTCACTAAATACAGACATCTGAAGCATGTCAAAACATCTTGTATCAATCCTCAGGAATGTTGATATGACAGATCAATAAACAATGTTTTCATATTTGATCTGACAGGTATTGAAACGTTTGTCTTGATACCAGTGAGTTATTCTTTGCTTCTGGTTACTCTTGGGGTTGAATTTACTCCACACGCCTGCTGCTCAGTTCAACTGAGGGTTGTCAGAATGTAAAACTTTGACATTAAAAAATTGTGCAACTTAAACTGAACAAATATTACTCTCAATAAAAAAAAAAGTGTAGTTCTCAAGATTTTGAGTAACACTCACTGAAACGACAAAAATGCGTTAAAAGTGCTCGCTGAAAAAACGGGACTGGAACATGTAGTCCACATCACTGTGTTGGTCTTGGTATGACAGCAGTTAAAACGGTATTCTGGAATAACCGGTAACTGGAATACAAGGTGTTCTTCAGTGCCGCTAAACTCGACAGAAGCACACTTTTTTTTTTTCTGTGTGCATAATGATAAACAAATATCATTGCGTTATTTCGGCTACCTATCGTATCACAAATTTTGACCGAAATGCAAAATGGTCTACACATCATAATTATAAAATTGTACAGCCAATTACAGTATGGCGAATGCATAGATTTCAATGAACAAAACGAACAAAAGAAAAGCATAATGTGGGAAACGAGATTTGAAATGTTCGAAAAACGGAAGGTTGTAAACTTTTGCGTCCAATTTGTAACGCAGGTTACACTTCGACTGTTTGGAATTCTAGGTCAAATGTAAAAGAAATTTCTACCGGTGACCTTCTACAATATAGGTTAGATGATACAAATTTGAGACGTTTGAATCGAAAATGTTCAGTTTCATACTACAAAAATTAAAGTGTTGGTTCAAGCCTGTTTTCATGGTGAAACGCAGTAATGGTTTTGAGTTCCAGCTCGGCTTCTTTGCCTGTCGGTGGAATTCGTGCAAGTTTCATCGGAAATCTGCTTTCATCCACACTAAGATCTGTTAAATTGCGTTTTTGATAATTGCTTTTTCGTTACTATTTTAAGAGCAAAGGCATGTATGTTCCCCAGGTTTATAAAATTGTATCGGTTTGACACATTGTGACCTATATTTATTCATTTATCTGTTTATTACTTTACTTACTATCTATATATGATTTATTTAGTGTTGCTCTAATACACAGTGCAACGTTGAGTCTCATTTTCTCTCTAAAGCACAACTACAGAGATTTTATGCACAGATTTGTCAGTTTATCAAGCTGTTAGAGATGCTTACTGCATGGATATTGAATGTTATGGTATTATGGAGCTCCAATACGCGCTTCACATTGCTATGTTTCAGTTGACACACAATCAGCATTCACTATTGTGTCACACGCAAATCTGTGAATCCGTATTCAGGGCAAATGCAGGGAGGATTTCATTCCGTTTTCATTTAGTTTTGTGCGTAAATCGATGTATTTCAGGGCCGAACCAATCATTGGAGAAGATGGAGGAGGGGTTCTGAAGTGAAATCTGAGGGTCTTTATCCACTGGGGAAAAGTGGGCTCCACAGGGAAAAAGTTGGCAATGAGCCTAAAATGCAATTTTTTTTTTTGCTGGCCGGAATGAAGGGGAAAGAAAAAGGCCCAGAAACCCCAAGCGATCATTCCATTGCAACAAAACAATGTTTACATCTTCAAGAAAGTATTTATGTAATTTTACATTCATCGACTCGTTTTAGAATTTGAACACTTAGTCTTGCTTTTAATTTCCTGCGAAGAATGACGCTAAAATTCACCTACGGTGGCGTGGACTCTACGACGAAAAGAAAAGAGAGCAGTAATCTTGCTCGCTATATCAGGTCTCTGGTTAGACCAGTCTGGTAAGCGGTACCAGCCCAATATTAAGTCCCCACCACCATGGCCGAGAACATTTTTCTCATCCTTGTTTTGGTTTATTTACGAGGTCTATGACCATAAACCAGGCCCCAAGAGGAAGTAGACGGGAGCCTCTTTGTTGCGTATATTATTGAGTTACTACAGTTATCGAGCAAACGTCATCGTGAAAATCGTATTTCTTCGGATTATGCCACATGACGATATCCCTGATTATTCATCAACAAGGGTAGGCCACTTCAAGGAGAGAAAGCAGGGAAGTTTCATTTCTTTCTATTCGGGCTGAAGTAGGGTGGGAGCACTGGTTTAAAAAAAAAAAAGCTGTAGTGCTGGAGAGAAAGACGATGGTTATCACTCACAACGGTTCAAATCACGTGGTCCTTCATATTCTACTGTCGTCCTGATCTCGCTTTCTATATTTCTACTCCACTTTCATGCCCGCGATGACCATGTCTTTTTTTTTTCTTTCCCATTTTGTGTGCCACCTCAGCAGCTCTGCACCCAAGCCGCTCATTAAGATACCCCCCACCCCACCCCCTCCCATCAACAGCCACAACCTGGCCCCATCCCGCCGCCGCAGCCTCGGCACCGGCAATCCACAGATAGCGATGTCAAGTCGTCAAGAGGCTATCCACTGGAGGAGATTTTTACACTGCTGCCGAGTCGCTTCGGTGGTGTTCAGTGGTGCATGTTCTGAGCCAACATACGCAGGACACCGCACCCTGCTGACGACGAAAATTGCTAAGTCGCGGAATCCGTGTGAAGGAACTCTCCCTCCGCGCGGCGCCACCACGCCCGTCCAGCGACAGCCCTCATAATTTGCCCATGCCAGTGACCCCGACGGAACCAAACCAAGGCGATAGACGCGGAGGGAACATCCATGAGAGCAGGGCATGAAGGGCCACACAATTTGAGCCTTTTTTTTAAATGGTGATCGCTGAGAACATGATGAGCATATCTGCACAACTTCTGTGTTGATCCACTCCTGGGGACTGCTGTTGGATGGACGTCGTGGTACCTCATGAGGGGACCTAGCACTCCTGTAAGCACAGTAATTTTCAGTTTCATCAAACAGGTTTCACTGCATGCGGACTGGTCCATATACACTACACACATCCACTATGGGCCATATACACTACACACATCCACTAAGTTTCGAGAGACCGCACCAGCCGCCGTGGCGAAGTGGTTAGCGTCGCGGACTGGCTAGGAGGTCGTGGGTTCGAATCCCATCAGAGGCATGTGGTTTTTTTCTGCCCCGACTGGCTCCTACCCAGAGTTGAGTTTGCTGCGGACTCAGTTGGGAACACTGAGACCACATAGTCGAGTTTCATCACTTAATGGATGTTTCTGAGAGTGTTGCTCAGATTTCCCAACCAACACTGCAGGTGTCTGTATCTCTCGGGCCTAGTTGACGCCGGGAAAGGAAGCGTAGAGTACAGCCCTGTCATGAAGTCTCAGACCAAAATGGAAATCCGTAGCATCATCTTAATCATCTTCATTCTCATCGATCTGCATGAAAAAAAATGTCTCAAATTCCGTGGCCCTTTATGCCCTGCTCTCATGGTGACTTCAATTTCGATGTCCCTTCCACGTCTGTGGCCTTGGTTTGGTTCGGTCAGGGTCACCGGCATCAGCGTGTCCACGGGGGCTGTCGTTGGACGGACGTGGTGACGCCCTCCGGAGGAAGACCTCACTCATGCCGGCTCTGGGACTAAGCAGTTATTGTCGTTAGTAGGTGGTGTCCTGCATATGTTTGATCAGAACAGGCGTCACTGAACACCACCGAAGTCACTCGGCAGCAGTGCAGTGTCTCCTCCGGTGGGCTGCCTCTTGACAACTTGACATTGACTGCTCTCTGTAGATTGCCGGTGCCGGGACTACGGCTGGGCCGACCGGGCTGTGGCTGCGGATGGGGTATCGGAATGAGCGG
Organism: Conus betulinus; assembly: GCA_016801955.1. NCBI lineage: Eukaryota > Metazoa > Mollusca > Gastropoda > Neogastropoda > Conidae > Conus > Conus betulinus. The sequence continues at coordinate 81,670 of JADBJO010005565.1, forward strand.
CGTGCCTCTGAGGTGACGTAGAGGTTGGGACAGAAAAAAAAGAAGTTTCAGAACAGCACAGTGCAAGATTTAAAGCTGATGGACAAATGAATTAATGACAAAACATGAGAGAATTGAGGAAGAGGGTCTCGTGGCTACGTCTTAGCAGATGTCTGACCTGACCTGCATATTAGCCCAACGCACTGGTAAGACACTGAGTACCTATTTAACATTGGCTGTGCCGTCATGATCATTGTATGTGTATGTTGTGAGTGTACATGTGTGTGTGTGTGTGTGTGTGTGTGTGTGTGTGTGTGTGTGTGTGTGTGTACACGCAGCGCGTTTGTGTACGTGCGTGCCTCTCTGCGCAATGCGCGCTTGTGTGTGTGTGTGTGTGTGTGTGTGTGTGTGTGTGTGTGTGTGTGCGGACGTGTGTGCATGTGTGTGTGTGTGTGTGTGTGTGTGTGTGTGTGTGTGTGTGTGTGTGCGCGTGCGCAGTAAGTAAGGAGAAACTGTCGTCAACAAAGAGGTGATGGAGCGCGTCTTGTAATGCCTGCCTCAAAACACCGACATTGATTTCCGCACTGATTGGTCATCGTACGACAAAGAATGTCGCAGTAGGATAGTTTCCTCCGACTTGTGATGCAAGATCTGAGAGAGTGTCAAAAGGTGACAGTTAAATGGGAAGAGATGGTGCAGGTTTCAAATCTGAAGTTGGATATGGAGTTTTGATGTTATTGAAGAATTACATGTACCTACTAGTTGGAAACATCACCTGAACCATAATCCTCTTAATCCCGAGCGAGATATCAGGTGCAAGATAACATGATTTGACTTTTGTCGATGTTTTTATGATTATGAGACGAAGTGAGAATGCTTTTTTTACACAACAAATCAATTAGCAGAAGCAATCAAGAACTCTCTGTAAGGTAGTTTTAGTAGCATGCTGAAACACTGTGACCAAAAAAAAAGTCTAAAACAATTGAGGTTTCGGGAGTGTATAGGAGAACCGAGGTAACTTCGTCCACTTGATTTTTTTTAAATTACTTATATGACGGGAGAGCAATAGCGGTTTTCAGAGTTCAGCACAGAATTCAATCCACACCAAACTGTATAGAATGGTGGTAGTAAATATTTAACCATAATTAATTTCATAATGATACCACTGATTCTTGGTATTTCGACTCTGATTGCCTGCCAGGAATAAAGTCAAGTGACGCCATTTAGTTTTACTGAATTTAAGACAAAGTAAAATAGAGTCAACATAAACAGACTTATATGCACATACAGCTATGCGAGTGATTGAAGGAGAAAATCTGATAACAGAACAGAAGTCAGAACAATGTGAACAGCATGTAAATTGTGATATATATAATAGACAGATGGACAAAATCAGGTCTTAGAAAACAGTCTTGTGGCACCCAACCATATTTTATATCTTCTAAAAAAAAGCACAAGAACAAGCTGTCACGGTTGTAAATGAAATTTTCGACTTTATTTGCCGTCTTCTGCAAATGACATCTTCTCCCAATGCCAGTAGGCAGGGTAGTAAGAGAAGAGACTTAAAAATTTACGTCTTTCTCTCTCTGTATGTATATGTGTGTGTGTGTGTGAAGAAGCCGTTTAACTCCATTTTTAACTCTTGGTGGTGTATATACACACAAATATATATATATATATATATACTGAAACTAACTAGGGTGAAAAACAAGTGCATGTTAATTTTTCAGTCATTATAGTAATGACTTGGCAAATATTTTAATTCATAAAAAAAAAAATAAAATAAAAAGGGGGTGGGGATATATCATAAAAATGAGCATTCCTTCACCAATTGCTGAGTGAATCACCATACCCCTAACAAATGCAGATCTATTTGTATTGCTTGCTTATAGGTTTTGCAGATCTACTTGTATTGTTTGTTTGCTTATAGGTTCTGCAAATCGATTTGTATTGCTTGTTTATAGGCTTTGTATCGTTGGCTTAGAGACTTTGTATTGTTTGTTTATAGACTTTTCATCCATTGGATCGGATTTATCAGGTAGACACGGCTGATCGTATCTGTGCTCTTGGTGTCAAATAGAGACACACCACAGTCCATAATTCTGTGGTGTTCTCACCACCAAGGGTTCAAAAAAGAATCCAACAGCACCCCCCAAAGCAGCCAGTGAAGGGTAATAAATGGGAAACAAACGAAAGTGTGGAGAGAAAAAAGTTGCTGAAAAACTAAAAGCATTATGCATACAGTATAAAATATAGGGGACAATCTCTGACCCTATGCTTGAGGATCCATTCAAGGATGCAAGGGAGATCAAAAGATATGGAACAGTCCGAGTGGTCAGCTCTGCTGTTCAATAACCCAAGCATTGTGAGTGGCTAAGAATTGTACAGAACAACCTTTACTTGGATCTCCTAAGAGATGCAATCTCCCACCGATTGACCAAACATTATAGTGCTAAACAATTAAGTAGTGGGGGAAAACAAGTGCAGGCTAACAATTTTTCAGTGCATTATAGTAATGACTTGGCAAAGATTTAGATTCATAAAAAAAATTGAAAGATGAAGAAAAATGGAGAATATATTATAAATATGAGAAACCCTTCACTAGCTGCCTGAGGGAACCATATATATGTATATATCTATCTATATCTATATCTATCTATCTATCTATCTATCTATCTATCTATCTATCTATCTATCTATATCTATCTATCTATATATATATATATATATATATATATATATATATATATATATGTGTGTGTGTGTGTGTGTGTGTGTGTGTGTGTGTGTGTGTGTGTGTGTGTGTGTTCATCTGTCTATCTAGATGTAGATATTCAGGGAGAGAGACAGAGACAGATGTGTGTGTGTGTGTGTGTGTGTGTGGTGTGTGTGTGTGTGTGTGTGTGTGCCATAAATTGTGAGATGCATGCATCTGCACTATGTGTTGATTATTCGCTCTCTTTGAGGGATTATTTATGTTGGAGCACATTTGTTTCACGTCCTGTTTCATTGTGGGTGATAGATCAAACTAGAAGACATTTGATCAATATGTTGCCAGTCACCATTTTCCCGGTGCAAGGCAGTTTGTATAGCATCTGTGTGTGTGTGTGTGTGTGTGTGTGTGTGTGTGTGTGTGTGTGTGTGTGTGTGTGTGTGTGTGGATGTGTGTGATGTGTGTGTGTGTGTGTTTGTGTTTGTATAGGTATGTGTGGAGACAGGAGGTGTGAAATGGAAGAGAGAGAGAGAGAGAGAGAGAGAGAGAGAGAGAGAGAGAGAGAGAGAGAGAGAGAGAGTTACTCTAAGAAACTGTTCTCTAGGTGGAAATTACAACATGACACTGTTTCACGCACGT
>JADBJO010005565.1:90000-92500 GCA_016801955.1 Conus betulinus
GTCATGAGCTATTGGTTGGGAGTGGATTGATAGATTGGACAAATGCTTAGTTCTTTGCATTTCTGGCTGGCTGAACAAGATTTTACGTAAAAAGAAAATGTGTGATTCAATGTTTTTGTCAATGGATACAATGCAGTAGATCAGGTGGATCTGGTTATGACGTCATCTTCCTCCGGGTACTTCACAATGGACAAAAATATCAGTATTCGTGTTTATCCCAATCGGTACTTGAGCAAGACTCTCTCTGTTCCACCTAATGATACAATTATGATCACTATCAAGTTAGAAATGCATCGCTTTATACAACTCCGAGTTTCTGGCCGTTTCGCTCATCACGACGATTTTGTTGGAAGTTTCAGAGAATCAGAAATTTTGGTCTGGGAAGGGAACAATTTGGTGTTTGACTTGACCAAAGCATTGCAGGTCGTAAAAGTTACCGTCAACGTTTCCAGGAACAGTTGCGCCAAAGCAAAGTCAAACTGCTTTTATGTATTCTTCTCCATTTTTCCAGAGCAAAAATCACCTCAACAATTGCCTGACGGTTTATGGAACTGCTCGGTGGATCATTTTGCCAGCTTCCGTGACCACTTGTCTTGTAACCTGAACACAGAGTGTGAAGACGGAAGGGATGAAGGTGGACATTGTCCGTTCAGCAGTCCTGAGTGTCGTGGGCTGGTGGCGTTTGGTGACAGTTGCTTCACGTTTGTCAGGGGTGTAGAAGCGTGGAATAGCCAATGATACTAACATTATAGCCATGGGTAAAAAGTACTGTGCTTCTATAGGAGGGAAATTTACTTTTCCGAGGTGTGCGTGTGATTGGTATCATCCACTGAAAAAGGTGGAAAGGATGCACAGCAAAAAAGCTACACCTATTTTTTGATGTTTATACTAATGATAAGTCATTGCCAAATATGTACAGATTCGAGATTGTAAGCGACTTTCGTGTTCACAATCGTTTTATAGGCGTTAACGATCCAGTTTACTACGAAACATCAATGAAATGTTTTCGGACTAGTAAAAGACATAGATTACAAGCTGTTTCGTGCCACAGGCATGACGGCAGGTTCATGCCCCGTGATGGATTATTTTGTGAATTCAGACCAAACCAAACGGAGATCTCTCATGACCAACAGCCAGTTTCCTTACCCAGCGCACACTTTTGGCTCCGAGAAAAAGGATCCATGACAAAATGCCTGGGTGGTCATGTCACATATTCCTTTTTAGTTTGTGGTTCAAACCATCATAGATCATGCAGAGATGAATATCTACACTGCAAATGCTTCTATTCAAATACCGTTCGTAAGTGCAGCTTTTCCGGCGGAGTATCGTATCACATTCCCTACATTTTTATGCAGCGATGGATTGACAAGGTTGTCGTACACACTGGTGTGTGACTTCATACTTGATTGCGATGATGCGAGTGATGAATCGTTCTGTAAATATCCACCTTGTGTGTCAACGAGTTTACCTGCTCAGGTGGTCAATGTCGGTCCTATAGCAATATGTGTGACCATATCTCCCACTGCCCTGATGAGTCAGATGAAACGGATTGCTTGGAGTTAATGGTCACAACCAGGGAATTTCATTGTTTCCTATCTTCTGTTTTCGTCGTAGTGTTTGATGGGATACGGCAATTTACGTCAACTCCAATGAATTCATCTGAGACGTGTCCCAGCAGTCACTATAGCTGTCCTGGTAATTTCAGTGACTGCCTGCCTGTTTATACACGGTGTAATGGGTTCTATGACTGCATTGACCAACAGGACGAAGAAGGGTGTGAGCGCTTAATGTGTCCCGGATTTTTCAGGTGCAGGGCATCAACAACCTGTGTACATGGTGACCACCTGTGTGATGGATGGCCTCACTGCCCAATGCATGATGATGAACTAGTGTGCGACATGGTTTGTCCTGCAGACTGTCTCTGTCAAGGCCACACATTCCTGTGTTTTCAACCTTTTTCCGTTCTTTCCTTCCCTCAGATCCGCTTCTTGAATGCAACAGGTTCTGGCATGGCACTATCTGATGTAAATAATCATGCCCACCTCATACATCTAATTCTTGCCAAAAAAAGTTCTTTAGCCGTCATGCCAAGCATAAGTTTGGTGAATTTGAGGATTCTCGATCTCAGTGGTAACAAATTCCAGCATATCAAATGCGACATGCTTTCTTGGCATGAAATCTCTCGAAGTCTTGTCCCTGTCCCACAATCCACTTAGTTCACTTTTACACTGACCCTTCATCTGCTGGTCAGCAACTGACACTGACGTCGTTGGATCTGTCACATACATCTCTGACGGTGTTAGCGACCGGTGTCTTCTCACTATTTTCTACACTGAAGAAACTGAGCTTAAATTCTACCCTCATTCATACCATAAGCCCGGGTGTGTTTCAGTTTACACCACGGCTTAAAGAACTTTACCTGCATGGTAGTGCTGTGAAGAAATTTCCACTCGATATTTTCACAGATCTCTCTGATTTAAGAATTTTGGTCGCACAAAAT
>JADBJO010005565.1:97500-117500 GCA_016801955.1 Conus betulinus
TTTTGATAAGCCAAGCCCAATGATGTCGACAGTTAGCTTGTCTAATGGTTTTGCATGCGAGCTCTCTCTCTCTCTTCTCTCTCTCTCTCTCTCTCTCTCTCTCTCTCTCTCTCTCTCTCTCTCTCTCTCTCTCCATGCATATATGCGAACAATTCTCTCTTGTAATATTGAATGGTCTGTTACCAGGAGACCGTTATGGAGCATATACATACATTGCTCACAATGGATCAAGTGTGATCGATGATTTCCCTATTTCTCGGTCTAACTGTGAATATGCTTCATGTTTACGAGTTATCTCAAGAACTGAATCCAAATATATGCCCGTGAAATTAACCCTTAATGTTTCAAAAACAGCCGGTAAAAACTTGTGAGAAGTTAGAAAAAACTATTATTGAAAAGTATGTTTGGAATCAAGAGCTTGAGAATGAATGTAGGCAAGCATTGTTATCAAAAGAAATGTCCTTAATTTTCACACAGGCAGCTGAATTGATTAACATTGGTATCAATGCAGCTGTAGAAAAAAAATTTAACGGGTATTGCTGATGCTGGGCAGTGTATGAAGAAAAAGATAGTTTTGGGAAAATCAAGTAATTGTACTTGGTTCGATAAGGAATGCAGGGATAAACGAACAGCACTTTGTCAGTTCCGTAGAAATTTGAATAATGTGTGGATACATACGATGCAGACGTACTTAGGGGCGAATACGCCACTATGAGAAAGGATTACAAATTATTTATAACAAAGTAAACAGATAGAAGATAAACAAAATGTTCTTGAAACGCTTGAATGCAATAGTACTGATCCTAAAACATTTTGGGGTATCATAAAAAGATGTAATAATAACAATAGATTAACAACCTGCACAATTTCATGTGAACATTGGTATGACCACTTTGAAAATGTATTTAATGACACATCTATACAGAATGATACACTAAATAATAATAGTTCATTTCCTAACGAAGTTTCCAATACTCAATCTCTAACTGTTTGTGAAACAGATTGTTCCACTTTAGATTGAGGAATATCATAACTAGAAGTATATAATGCAATGAAAGCACCAAAGAATGGAAAAGCAGCAGGACCAGATGGCTTCAGCAGTGAGTTTTATAAACACTCTTCTCCTCAGGTCATTTTGGTCTTGACCAACAAACTTTTGGATTCAAGTATATCCCCCCAAATTGGTCAGAAATAAATTATACAGCCATTACATAAAAAGGAGACATAATTCCCCTGTCAACTACATGTTGAATATCAGCAGCAAAATGTACACATTCATATTTGATAAGAGATTGACAAAATTGGGCAGAGGGCAATAATTTGTTAAGTGAAACGCAGACAGGGTTTAGAAAGAATTACAGATCAGTCGATCACATACTTACTCTAATTGCATTAGTTCAAAAGCAATTTTCAACTAACAAAACAAAATTATATGCAGCTTTCATTGATTTTAGGAAAGCCTTTGATCTCATAGACAGAAATTATCTTTGGCTTATATACTCCACAAAAATGGTATCAAAGGGAAAATGTTCAACGCTATTCAAAGTATGTATGAAATCGTTAAAGCTAGGGTCAGAACTAACGGTGGTCTTACAGAAACATTCATGTGTCCTAGAGGATTGAAACAAGACGATGACTGTAGTCCTTTTTTATTTGCTTTTTATAAATGAGCTTGATATAACACAACACGGTAGACATGGGGTAAGATTGTCACCTGATTTGATGCAGATTCTGGTTTTGTTATTTGCTGATGATGTTGTCTTCCTTTCCACCGCTGTAATCGGGCTCCAGCACCAACTGAACATTTTAAGAAGTACAACAGACAGACTAGGTCTTACAGTTAATAATGAAAAATAAAGAAAATAGTAGTGAATTTCCTTGTTTATTCGTGACTATTGTGGGGATACCGGTATCAAACTGAGCCTTATGGGCAGATATGGGCAGAATGGTCTTCGAAAGTTTTGTGGGTTTTGACATTTCAAGTGTATGTTTCCTTCTCTCTCTCTCTCTCTCTCTCTCTCTCTCTCTCTCTCTCTCTCTCTCTCTCTCTCTCTCTCTCACTCTCTCTAGCTATCTGTCTGTCTATCTACCTATCTACGTTTGTTTATATATGTATATATATATATATATATATATATATATATATATATATATATCATTAGGCCTATACACAACGATTCACTTAATAATTTGTGCTGCCTAGGTCAATGTCACCATTGAATCGTGTTATTATTTGAATTATTGGAACGCTTTATGGGCTTCCTTCCTTAAAAGCAATAAACTCGTTAACTCGTTGACTCGTAGTTGACCCCCCCCCCTCTCTCTCTCTCTCTCTCTCTCTCTCTCTGTCTCTCTGTCTCTGTCTCTGTCTGTCTGTCTCTGTCTGTCTGTCTGTCTGTCTGTCCTCTCTCTCTCTCTCTCTGTCTCTCTCTGTCTCTCTCTCTGTCTCTCTCTCTCTCTCTCTCTCTCTCTCTCGAGAGAGAGAGAGAGAGAGAGAGAGAGAGAGAGAGCGGGCGTGCGCTCGCATGTTTGCGTAGATGTGCGTGAGTATTTTCCCTTTACTCGTTGCTAATAGTACACTTCTATTTTGTAAATTATTCCTCTTGGCACTGAGGCTGTGCAAAGCTAAGGCCAATAAAAAAAAAATGCCAGTGTCATCTCTCTCTCTCTCTCTCTCTCTCTCTCTCTCTCTCTCTCTCTCTCTCTCACACACACACACACACACACACACACACACACACACACCATATAGTAAATGACCGATTATTGAATCATTTTGCTTGGTTTGTACGCCCTTGTACGCCCATGTACCTCATTGGTAAACAACCCCGAGCAACACCAGAGATGGAACGTCATAAACTTCCATTTATGTTAAGACTGATGTCTGTTTCAAGAATTTTCTCTCTCTCTCTCTCTCTCTCTCTCTCTCTCTCTCTCTCTCTCTCTCTCTCTCTCTGTTCACGCACTGATGATGCTTCAAATAAAAAGTGCCCCTAATGATACTAGCAGAACAGCTGTCCCACCCACCCACCCCCATTTGCTCCATTCCCAAGTTTTCTTATCTGGGAAATTCGGGTATCGAATACCCCCCCCCCCCCCCCATCCCCCGTTCCTCCTGGAACCCCGAGTAAGGAATATCCCCCCCACCCCCCCCCCCACACACACACCAAAAAAAAAATCATGTTTTATCTGAAGACCTCAAATATAGCAAACTTTTGATCTACCATAAAACAAAATATTGCCCTTGAATTTATTATAAACGGCGACTTCTGTAGATAGGTAGACAGTGTATTTTTGCAGGCACTCTCACAAATATTACCGTAGCTGTGTTGCTACAAAGCCAAAATCAAGCGTTCAAACACACACACACACACACACACACACACACACACACACACACACAGAGAGAGAGAGAGAGAGAGAGAGAGAGAGAGAGAGAGAGAGAGAGAGAGAGAGAGAGAGAGAGAAAACAACATACTGGTCTGGTATACTCCTCTGGTTATTCTATACCAGCCCACGTGTGCCATCATTATAAAGCACAGACAGAAACAACAGGGATGATTACAGAGCAGGCGCATTCTGTTAAATGCGGCGTTAGATTATCACCGAGACACGTACTATCAATCCAGTAAGGTTTTGCAAATATGCCATGACAGGAGAATGCCATTAAATCCCAGTACCATTGGGGCTTGTAGAAACTGTAACGTACTGGGTCCTATTGGTACTGAGTCCTAATGGTAACGGCTCTAACGGAACGGTACAGTCGCAACGATTTGCTAACAGCAATATTGTAGCTCAGTTTTGACAATATGTTGTGAATAAAACAGTCATTTACGAATCTGACCAGTTGTTCAGCTCAGAAACCATCCTGGACCTGTCTCATGCAACACACACACACACACACACACACACACGCATACACTTACGGCTGAAAACATATCGCAGCAGTTTTTACCACCACAAAGAGAAACACGCCCCATCAAAAGTTAGTGGAGGAGGCAATTTTCACATTTTTTAACTAGTGGACAATACCGAATTTTTGAGGCACTGCGTGCAGAGCTATCGGAGATACGAGCCCGGAAACCTCACATGCAGACTCCCTCTTTAGCCAACGATTGATTGTCTATGTGTGACGAAAGGGTAAGACCACGTGCACAATTGTGAAAGGTTTGATTTCTCTATCTTTTCTCCATAACCTTCATGATTTAAAGCCTTACTAAATGCATAAAATGTGTTGTGACTAAATCAATAATTGGGACTATCAGAGATTGCCGTTCACATATCTTTTTAATAACAATGATTTCCTATGTTGTCTTTGAAAAAAGAGTCACAAAGAAACGTATTGCATTTTGTGTTTTGCTGTCCATATCCTAGAAAACACGAGAAATCAGTGCATTCAACCAAAATTCAGGGACAGTCTTCCCTGTTTGAACTGGCCCTAATGATGTCGTCAAATATCATCTGAAGCTGGCTTCATAGAGTGGTGACTGCAGGCGGAAACTGAGGTATAACAACAATGTGAAATTACTAAGGCACAAAAAACAAATTACACAACAGGCACTCTGCGTTTTTGACCCATTGGGCCTTCTTCAGACAGAACAAAACACATTCATTCAAAACAAAAGAAATGAAGGATGAACAAACAGTCACAAATCTTTTCGATTTTGGAGACTGATTCTCTACGTGTCTGTCAGTCTTTCTGTCTGTCTGTCTCTCTCTCTCTTTCCCTGTCACACACACACACACACACACACACACACACACACACACATACTCAAGATTTTTGCGACCATACAATAATCAGAATGCTTTCTCTCTCTCTCTCTCTCTCTCTCTCTCTCTCTCTCTCTCTCTCTCTCTCTCTCTCTCTCCTTCTCTCTCTCTCTCGCTGCAAGTGGAATAGAGAACTTACTCGACTTCTTTGCATATTATCTGGGTTTCCTTGGAAGCGTGATTTTTTTGTTGTTGTTGTAAAGAATATGCAACAATAAAAACAGATATGGTTGTCTTATTAGTATCAGCTCATTCAAATGTTATAATGAACTTAGGTGTTGTTTACGGAACGTTTATTCATTATTTCTGTTTCATTTTCACATGGCTTAACATTTTGTCAACACTTGTTCTTTTTATTTTTGAAACAGTCTTTTTGCAGCCAGTTACAGTCAGATGTCTTCTATTTGAGGTTCCCCACTCATTGTACCTTGTGGTGGTACATGCTTGCGTTTTGCAGAGAAGTCCCCTTTTTTGTCTGTAGTCACAGCATTTCCATCTCCACTACAGTGTTTGTCTGACACGGTCGAAATATTCACTTCTGAATAGATGCTGTTGATGAATGACAGCTTCTGATCTGGAGCTTCCTTCTTAGCAGCACCCGAGCAGTGGTGGTAATAACGATTTCTGAGGTGCCTTCATCTTCACCCACGTTGGTATCGCCTTCTCCATTGAGTTGCAGTTGTTCTGTTGTTACGATGTCTGAGTAGACAGTCCGAGTGTACGGCATTGCTGATTCGGATCACACGGGATAGGCTACATGACGATTGGGGACGACTTTAGACCTAGCCCATAATGAAACGAATATCATTATCAGGGCCTCAACTGTCCTGCTTAAGAAAGAATAGGACGATAGTTATGCTTTGTCCGTGTTCTTAATACAAAAAACGCGCTGTGTGTGTCTCTCTCTCTCTGTCTGTCTGTCTGTCTGTCTCTTTCTCTTCTCCCTCCCTCCCTCCCCCCCCCCCCCCCCCCCCCCCCCCCCCCCTCAGTAAACAGCATGAATAATAAAAAAAAAAAAGCCCATAGCGATGTAACATCACACAGGGAAACCTTACGGATCTAATGTCCTGCTAAACAAATGGTCTCCCTCCCAATTCATTTTTTTCCTTCCAACAGAGGGAAAACTGAAGAAGCACTCACCTTAAACACACTGGATTAAATCAAAACCTGGGATGACTTGGAAATGTTTAACATTAAACCATATCTTGATTGGAATTGAAAATTAAATACACCCTTTAAGCGGGAGAGGTCCAAAAAAAAAATGCAGAAAATTTAAGAAGTTGCGCTGAACTCGTTTTATATGACAATACTCTAAATGATGGAATCACACAAAATATCAGTGGCTTAAGGTATCTATGCGCATAAGCAAATATGTATAGCGGAAAAGTAGTGTTAATAGTTTTGTTACTGCTGCCAAATTTTTTAACCTCAGTGCCAAGGTTAGGAGAGAGTGGGGCAAGCTGAGGGGGGGGGGGGGGGGGGGGGGGGGGGGGGGGTCCGGATCTGGCGACAGGGGACAGGAAGAGAGAATGCAGATTTACCGATGACGTGTTGTATTCCCGGAGTCAATGAATTTTCTGTCCAACAGAAGTTTTCTAGACAGACATCCGGCGCCATTACTAAACGGAGAAATGTGTCCGGCTTTATAGCTACGATGTGTGTCTTCGCTTTCCCTTTTGCCTCTGACCATCATTAAATTCGTCTTGATTCCAAACCTTGTCCATTGATTTGTGCCATCGCTAAATCTGAACTGTCTCTCACTTTCTGTCACACTATCTCTGTCTCTGTCTGTCTGTCTGTCTGTCTGTCTCTCTCTCTCTCTCTCTCTCTGTCATATATATATATATATATATATATATATATCTCAAAAATACTGTTAAAAGCCTAATAAAAATTCAAAGGTGCTCAACCCCTTGGGGGGCAACATCTGTTTGAAATAAGGTATTAAAAGGAAGTTTTAAAACTACAATATTGTTTCGAGCGCTTGCTCTCTTCAGGATGGTTTAGTGTCACTCACTGCCGGTGTTATATAGCCTGATGTGCGAGTTGGCTTCACGTGTATTTTCAGTTTTGTTTACAATTCAGAAGTGCGTTTGCACGTGCGGGTTGGCTGCACGTGTAGCTCGGTTCTCAAGTTATTTGTGGTTCAGGGTGTTTTGCTAACAACGATTTCCATTTGTGCCTGCAGTTGTTGTTTACTATTTCTATTTTGGTGTTTAGAGTTGCTAGATGTGGTTTGCATAGTATAAACCATTTTTCTGTTAAGCATAGGTTGCATCGTTTTGAAATGTTATTGTATGGTGATGCCCTTTTCATGATTTTTTCCAGGATATATTGTAGTTTACTTTTTTATCTTTGAGTCTCAAAATGTATTTGCTCAGTTCTGTTTGGTTTTTGTATTTTTTTTTTATTGAATGACTGTTTGTGGTTTGCATATCTGGTTTTGAAATGGTTTTCAGTGATCCCTATGTATGTTTCTTTTTCATTTTCTGATGTCACAGTAGCTTGGTATACAATGTTGTTGTAGAGGCATTTATTGTTTAGTGGACATTGTTCTTTATTTAGTGCAATTGCAATTGCAAGATTTCCTTTCTTCACCCTTCTTTGCTGCTTTTGCTTTTTGTTGGATGAATCAATTATATTTTTAAGGTTGGACATACATGAATATGACAGTTTGATGGTGTTTTTATTGAATATTTTGGACAGTTTGTGTTCTTTTGGGAATGATGCTGTCAGAATTTTTGAAAAATTCTTTCCCTACGTTTGTTTCTACTCTACCATCATATGGGGGGTTTGTACCATGTGATTTTTCTTTTCCTGTTCTTTTTGTTTTTGTTTATGTTAATATCTGGACTGTATTGTAGTTTGTATCTATAACCACTTTTTTGTAATGCTTCCTGGTATTCTGCTGCTGCGTTGTTGAATACTCTTTCATTGTGAGAGAGATGAGATAATCTCTTGTTTATACCATTAGGGTATGTTTTTAGTATAGATGGTGGGTGGTTGCTGTTGATGTTTATATAGATGGGTGTGTCATTAGGTTTCTTGTATGGTTTTATATATGTGGTTATTGAGGTCAAGCGTTATGTCTAGGTAGTTTACTACCTTTTTGTTTGCTTCAACAGATGTTGCTCCCTAAGGGGTTGAGCACCTTTGAATTTTTATTAGGCTTTTTAACAGTATTTTTGATAATAGCCCCTCAGGTTGAGCACTGTTGCCTGATGAATTTTAAAATGGAGGAAGTTAATTTTAGACAGTCTACAAAAAAACATACCATTCTCCAATCCACAACTGTACTTTAAAAAATTAATAGAGCAAACTGAAAAATTTGTACGAAATATGAGATGGAAAGCATTTTTCTTTTTGAACTCGAATTTAAAAGGAGGACAAAAATACATATGGCTTCAAATCGTGGCGATCTCCACCGGCCATTGATGAAATGAAACCTTTCGAGGAAAAAAAAATGAAAAGAATGATAGCCAATATTGAATTAAAAAAATCAAACAACGATTTCCAAACATCATTAAAAAAACAAAATATAACAAATACAAAACGATAAAAAAAGTATTCGTGAAGGCCGATAAAACCAGCAATTACTACAAAATGGAACTAAATGAGTACTCACAACAACTCCTTGACAAAAACATTCAGAAAAAACTACAAAAAAGCTGACAATACTATACACAATAACAAAAAAAAAAAAAGAGAAAAGAACTTGTCCACCGCATGGATTTGAGTGATAGGGTGGAAACAACAGCAACAAAAGAAGCTTTCATAACCCTTAAAGACCATAAACCTAATTTCCACAACAACCCAACATGTAGACTAATAAACCCATCTAAATCAGAACTAGGTAAAATAAGTAAGAAAATTTTTAGAAAAGGTCATAAAAAAATGTAAAATCAAACACTGAATACAGCATCTGGAGGAATTCATATGAAGTCATCCAATGGTTCAAAACACTAACAAACAGAAGAACACAGTATTTATCACATTTGACATAGTAGACTTCTACCCATCTATAGATGAAGAACTGCTTACTAAAAGCTCTTAAGTTTGCTAATAAACACAAAAATAACAGGGTCAGAAATGGAAAAATCATTCTACACACCACGAAAACCTCATTATACAGCAGAAATGAAACATGGACCAAAAAACAAATACAAACACTACATTTGATGTGACCATGGGATAATATGACGGTGCTGAAACATGCGAACTGGTTGGACTGTTCATGCTATCCAACATCCAAAAACAACTCGGAAAGCAAGTTGGATTATACAGAGACGATAGCCTTGCCGTGCTAAACAACAACCCAAGAACCATCGAAAAAACAAGAAAAAAAGAACTATGCAAAATCTTCCAAAACCAAAACTTAAAAATCACCGTTGAAGGAAAACAAAAAGGTAGTAAACTACCTAGATATAACGCTTGACCTCAATAACCATATATATAAACCATACAAGAAACCTAATGACACACCCAGCACTTGTGTCTTAAGAGGTTATCTTTTTTATATTTTTCTACTTTTCACAAGAAATGTAGCTTGTTTTGCTCTTTCATGATTTTCTTTTGCTTCTAGGGTGGCACCTTTGGTTGGTTTTTTGAAAACTCAACAAACATACTACTGTATTGCACACCAGCCTTTTTCTGGTATAGCATTCTTCTTAAAACCGAAAAGGCAGAGGAGTCAAATTACCACTTTCCGCGGCGGTCACTGAGGAGAAACAATCAGGTTTCGAAATACCGGTATCTGACCAGGGGTTATATATTAGTGAGCTTCCTCCCCATTGGAGATTTTCTCCCGCTTTGGAGACTACAAGCTTGCAGAAGGTTCATTTTGAGAAGCATTTATTATTCCCCATTCACCCACTCAGGCACATACTGTCAGTTAGGCAAAATCATCTACCACTGCAGATATGAAGGCTTATCACCCCCCTATTTCGACAATCTAAGACATAAGAGAGCAAGCTTTGTTTATAAATCAATATTTCTTGAAGTCATTGCAACACCTATCTGCTCTGTAAGTTGCTGGAATGGTGCTCGGTACTTATCCTTGGAATTTATTAGTTTATTGTATATATATATATATATATATATATAGAAAGAGAGACAGGGAGATAAATGCATGCGTACATACATACATATTAGTTGCATGCATAGATTTGAACGTACATTGAACAGATAAGTAATGGCGGCAAGAAGTGCAGACTAAGAATTCTTCCGCCATCGAAACAATGGCTTTGGCAACAGAAAAAAAAATTAAGGAAGCGGTTGGGGGAGGGAGGGGTGGGGGAGGGTGAATGAAAGAAAATAGGAGTAAAAAAGAGGGCGCTAGAATAAAACGCACACACACACACACACACACAGAGTCCTGCACTGGCAACTTATGGGGACAGTCAGAGCCTGTCTGCACAACGGAACATTAAATTTTATTTCGCCTGTCCAGAGAGGCCTTACGTCCGCTGACGCAGACTCATCGGTGGGACCCGACTGATTATATTGGTTCTGCCATGACATCAAGTGGAGAAATACCGTCTGTAATTCTGTGGTATTCTCGCCATCAGGGGTTCAAAAAACAAAATCTAACGACTCCCCCCTTCCCCCTATATATATATATATATATATATATATATATATATATCAACATCTCTCTCTCTCTCTCTCCTCTCCTCCTCCCTCTCTCTCTATTTGTCTATCTATCAACCCATCTATCAATCTGTGCTATCTCTTTATAGCGAAGGGAGGGAGGGAGGCGGAAAGGAGTGGAGAGAGAGAGAGACAGACAGACAGACAGGCAGGCAGAGAGACAGAGACAGAGATGCTTATAAAGTAACAACAACAACAACAACGGTACTCCGTCTCTTTTTCTTGTTCTTCCCGTTTATTCAGTTTTTCGTTGCAAACAAACTGAGGATATCTTTTCGAACTGCGTGCTGCTCTTTTTCTCTTCCAGTGTAGCATACATTCTTACGCTCCCTGACTGGTAGACAAATAGCGTGGAATTTTCACACTACTGCACTGATAGGCTGTCTCAAGGGAGGCCACCCAAAAATTCGGACAAGGTATTTCTTTTTGTGAGAAAATTCTACAACAATGAAATACAGAACAGTGCAGAAGACAACAAAATACAACACAACGCATCACAATATAATGCTTGTTAAGAAAGCATCTGAGGATGCAATACAAAACAAAGTAATATAATGTAATGCAATGACATAAAATACAATGCGGTGCAATACCACAGAACCATATCCAATTTGATCAAATAGGCACAATGACATAAAATGAACAGAACACATAAAATGTGACGCAATACAATACAATGCAAAATAGTGCAACACAAACGCAAAACAACAGAACATTAAAGGGGTAACTCCCACAACATTCAGACATCTTGCATTTCATTTGCATTTTTAACCCATCTAAACATGATAATGAAGAAAAAAAAAACACGAAATTAAGATTTAACAGAAATCTAACACATTACTAGATCGCAACACACGAATCGAAACATCTGCAATGAACCATATGAATAGGTTAAAGTACTTCATTATGAAACTAATCTTCCAATTTTCTTCTATGGCTGCCATTCTCCCTTGAAATTCTATTCCCCCCACCCCCATCCCGCCAAATTACGACAGACTATTTGTCCGAATGTTTTTGCCCTTCCGTTTATAAATACAATTGTTTGACCTACAAAATATTGTATTTTTGTGGTTCTATCACGCTCACTCGACATTTGAAAACACACAATTTACTCTGACGGAAAGGTTCAACTTGATGTCTACTAAGCAGTTGTACCTTGTCCGCTGGTAAGCGATCTAGTTCTCGTGTGTTAAACCCAAGGCGTCCTCCTGTCAAAGGGATTTTCAAAGTAAACCCTAACATTTTTTTATGTACTTCTTTTCTGACAGAGAGAAACGGAGGGGGGGGGGGGGGGGGGGGGGGGGGGGGGAGCAGGGGGGGAGGGAGAGAAGGGGAAACTTGCCATACTTGAAATTGTCTTTCCTTCAACACAAAGATTCTACCTGTTATTATTAAGTTTCTGTGTGTGTGTGTGTGTGTGTGTGTGTGTGTGTGTGTGTGTGTGTGTGTGAGAGAGAGAGAGAGAGAGAGAGAGAGAGAGAGAGAGAACTCTGAACTCTGAACGCTGAATGGTTTAATGAACAGGTCATAGGCCCACGTCATGGTGGGTTTTCACAATAGCAAACATGATTAGGATTGATGGGCATCTTAGAACGTATGACAACTCAGTGAGCATACACACTCACAGACACAGATACACAACAAACACACACGCGCGCGCGCGCGCGCACACACACACACACACACACACACACACACACACACACACACACACACACACACACACACACACAATCGGTTGCCAGTCTAAAGCAAATTCACCCCATGACTCAGGAAGTTGTGGCGTATTCTAAAAGCTTTTTCAATGAACAGAGCAAGGCGAACGATAATTGATTTGCATTCAGATGTAAACAGCATGCTTAACTTAAAGTGGGAAGGACTGCTGTAATACTTGGCTGGTCTACTCTTCATACAATGGGCATTGTAAAACAAAGCGGGTCGCTGTCTCTATTTGAAGTCCGCAACATGGACACAACAACTCATTTTCGGTCACATTTCTCCGGAAACGTATTCTACGTACATTTAAGTGCGACACACGTAATCCTAATCTGATTAGACTAGTTCTTGCCTGTAAATGACTGACTGACTGTAGGTATGGGGCCAGAATCAATCACTCTTAAATGTTCTGCAAAAGTGGAAACGATCATTCTGTGTTATTTCGGTATGCCACTGCGCTTTGTAATCTTGAATCAGAGAGAGAGAGAGAGAGAGAGAGAGAGAGAGAGAGAGAGAGAGAGAGAGAGGTAATAATCGTATGGACAGATAGATAGATAGATGGATGTATAGATGGACAGATACATAGATAAACGGATATATAGGTAGATAGATATAGATAGATAGACAGAAAGATAGACAGATAGTAAGATAGACAAATAGGTAAATATATGGATGGATGGATGGATAGGTAGATAGGTAGATAGATAGACAGATAAATAGATACGTACATACATAGATAGACAGATAGATAGGCTGATGTCAACAAAACAAAAAATAAGCGCTTTGAAAGTCCTGTTTTGATAGTTCGCTGAACACTTGCATTTCATTTATTGTATCTTTGTATTTTTTCTTTTTTTTTGCTTTTTTTCCCGGTAACTGTCGGCAGCTCACAACCAGTCAAAACGTACCTTCTGCACACAGAACTTAAGCTGAAATGTCAGAATGTTCCCATCCAATATGCTATTATCTCTTGTCTCGTCTGACAAGATATATGCACCTGACCTTTGCCCTTGGTGACTTCTTCAACATTTTTTTTCTTTTTCTTTCATTCTTGTTTACTACAATAGGCTATGTAAAATGAAGGAATTCACAATGCAACAAAACGTGATCTCTGAAAATGAAAATCAGGATTTCAATTCATCTCTAGCGCTCCTTTTAGACGAATCTCGTCTCTACAAGCAAGAACTGCACATTGGGGGAGGGTGGAATCGGAGGTGGGGGTGGAGAGAGAGGGAGAGAGAGGAGGAAGTGGGCCTCAAGAAATTCAATACCGTCCCACTCTTTTTTTTTTTTTTTTTTTGGGGGGGGGGGGGGGGATATTACACAAACGGAACTGAACTGATTTAGGAGGCAGCAGTTAAAAGGAAACACTCATCCAATCGTAAACGTATTAAGATATGACAGAGTTCGGATTTTACGTGCAATCTTCAAGTTTCTTACAGTGACTGGCTATCGATATAAAATGAATTCCAATAAAGTCTAAATAAGAAAGTTAAGAACAAGCTCATGACTTAACGCCAGTAAATATAGGTCCTACTGCTCAGGTGTCAACCCACCCACCCCAATCCCCCTCTCAGACTTCCTCACTTCCTCTCTCTTCTCCTCCTGTCTGTTAGGTAATATCTGCGAGTTATGTCTACGTAGTGTGTGTCAAATGTGACTCTTGAAAGCCATGCCTTTCGGGTAAATCCTTCGTTATTCTATTGGAGTATGAACGGCATTCCTGTGCGTTTTGTCTTCAACTGAATTAAAGTCATATTGTTTATATGTTATGATCTCTCTCTCTCTCTCTCTCTCTCTCTCTCTCTCTCTCTCTCTCTCTCTCTCTCTTACCGTCCCCGTGTCTCTCTCCCTGTCTCTGTACACCTTTGTTTATACATTTTTTTCTTTCTTGTTTAGCATTTAAATTTTCCATTTGCCCTGAGGGATGGATTTTCTTTTTAATCGAGCACAGCCCGCAAAACCTCTTTGAACAAATTCGTTTGTTTAAAGGTTCACATTCTGCATTCCCCTTTAGCTTTGGGGAGTGGTGTGTGTGTGTGTGTGTGTGTGTGTGTGTGTGTGTGTGTGTGTGTGTGTGTGTGATTTATTTATTTAACGTCTTTCCACTAATCGTGATATTAGACGAATATGTGTGTGTGTGTGTGTGTGTGTGTGTGTGTGTGTGTGTGTGTGTGTGTGTGTGTGTGTGTGTGTGTGTGTGTGTGTGTGTGTGTGTGTGTGTGTGTGTGTGTGTGTGTGTGTGTGTGTGCGTGCGTGTGTGTGTGTGTGTGTGTGTGTGTGTGTGTGTGTGTGTGTGTGTGTGTGTGTGTGTGGGTGGGTGGGTGGGGTGCATACGTACGTGCTAGCTTGCATGCGTGTGTGTGTGTGCGGTCCCAGATATAAAACAAATGTAAAAGAAGTCATGAAAACCATGTAAATATAACGCCCAAAATGAAATTTAAAAAGCCATGTACAAAAAAGAATCACAGCATAGTGGACAGCTAGTGTTCACAATGGACAGTACGTACAATGTTCACTGGACAGTGTGTCCAGTTTTAACCAACTCACCAGATTACAGCAACAACAACAAATCTGGCATATTATAAACCGTAACTAAAAAACAAAAGGGTTAAAGAGTGTCCAGAGCGAGAAGAGGGAAGTGGCCATGACAGCAGAAAATTAGTCAAGACGACGGTAAAGAAAGACACACACACAAAAAGAAACTCCAGAAAACAGGAAGTTATAGTACACAACACGAGGGGACGTAAGATATATCTGTGTGTGTGTGTGTGGGGGGGGGGGGGGGGGGGGGCGCACTAGTCGTACTGAAAGACCTCCTGAAGAATGTGTCACTGAACCTTATTCTGCATGGCCTGCAACTCCCTCCGACGCCTTCGTACACTCAGCCGTCGCTCTAGCAACCCCAAGTACAAGACGCAGGAGCAGCAAACTCAGACCCGTCAGCACCACGAACGTCCACCTGAAGCACGCCAGCCCGTAGCAGTCTGTGGAGCCCGCCACCTGGATCTGCTCATCGTACAGGGCGCCGAACATATTCTGCAGACCGAGGCCCACAAGGCCACGCCCAGCATCATGGCGCCCCAGTTGCGCCCGAAGTAGCGCATGCCAAACAGTTCTGACGTCATGACGGGCGTGAGACACCAGGTGGCGCCGTTGGGGATGCCGACGCCCAGCGTGGCCAGGAGGAGAACGGGGAAGTTGTCCCCTTTGAAGATGCAGAGTGCCAGAGAGACTGTCTGGAAGAGACAGACGTGACGTATAGGCGGCGAGACACGGAGTCGTGTCATGATGCCGTTACACAGAGACATGTCGCTGAGATTTAGAAAAAAGAAACCAGTGACATTTCATAGGAGCATGACACCGCAGCATGACATAGGGACATGACAGAGGCATGGCATAGAGGCATGACAAAGAGGCATGGCATACAGATATGACGCAGAGACACGACACAAAAGGATGACACAGACAAAATGGCACACAGACTTGTCAGAGACTTGCATAGGCATGACACATGGACATGGTATTGAAACACAATAGAAGAAATGTTGACTGCTGTACCTTTTCCGTATAACATGAAAATATAAAGGTAAAGAAAAAGAAAAAAGGTACCTTTAAGGGAACTCTTCAACGTCTCGTGCGTAAGCACTTGGTCACGAAGTGAAGTGTTGAGGTTGCAGGGAAAGCTGACAGGTTTCTTGTGACCACAGTTCAGCCAAAAAGGGTGTGTGTGGGGGGGGGTGAACTGTGTTAATATGGTCAACAAAAGGGGGTGGGGCAAAGAGGGGGTGGGGAAAGGTGGGAGGGAGAGGACCATCTGGGTGGTGGTTTACAGAGAAAGGGGAGGGTGGTGGTGGTAAGGAAAACATGGTATAGAACATTGGGGGGGGGGGGGGGGGGGGGGGGGGGGGGGGGGTTTGCAGCTTGAGATAAACAACAAAACAGTAAACAAGTGGGTAGCTTTTTTGTTCCCATAAGGAAACCTAACACAGAGCAACTTTTATTCAAGACTGGCACAGCCTTTCAAACTTGAATAAAGTTGTTCTGTGTTAGGTTTCCTTATGGGAGCAAAAACTACCCACTTGTTTACTGTTTATTGTTTACTGTTCCCTGCCTCATTTCATTTTTGAGATAAACAAGTTTATTCCCTGACATTGAATCCATAAGGACTCAAAGTGCCAAGGCGTTTGTATTAGCTGGCTTTCCATGAATTTGCGGTATTGGCCCCTTTTTGTCCATTGCGCCAAAGCACTGCCACTCTGATGTGCGACAGGTTATGGTGTTCAGAAGTGAAGTGGTTCGCCACTGGTGTATCTTTTCCTGTCAGGATGTTGTCCCTGTGTTCTTTGAAGCGATCATTGAGTGATCTGTACGTTTCTCCAATATACATCAAGGCACATAAGGTACAGGTCAGGACATAGACAACATTTTGAGTTTGACATGTGAAATGGGATTTCACCTGAAACTTATGATCTGATGGGCCTTGGATAGTTGTTGCAGGATTAATAAAAGTACAGGTTTTACATTTAGGTTTCTTGCAAGGGAAATTGCCAGTTTGAGCAGAGGGGTGCGTAGAATGGAAGGCAGCATGCACAAGTTAGTCACCAAGACTTTTGTCCTCTCTTGAAAGCCACAAGTGGTGGTTGGTGGAATGTATCTTTCAGTGTTGGATCGTTCCTAAGGATCGAGAAGTTGCCACATAGAATGTTTTTCACGGGTATGTTGTGTGGGTGATAGATCAAAGTCAGTATGCATCGGTCCGTCTCTGCAGCATCCGCTTCTTTTTGTTTTTGAGAGCTTGGCATCTTGGGATTGACTTGGCTCGTTCCAGGTTGATTGTATCAAGGCTAAAGGGTAACTCTGGCAGTGTAAAAAAGCAGCCATGGTTGTTGCCTCTTTCACAAAAGTCCTGTCTGAGCTACAGAGTCTGCACAGCTTCAGGAACTGGGAAAAGGGATGCTGTCTTTCGATGCAGGTGGATGGCTGGATGAGAAGAGAAGGTACAGATGAGAATCTGTTGGTTTATAATGTACTGTGGTATGGAGGGATCGTGAGTCTCTCTGGATGTTGATAAGTATATCGAGAAAAGCAAGGGACGAGAGTCAGAAATTTCATAGGTAAACTTGATGGATGGATGAAAGTTGTTCGCAAACTGAATGAAGTCAAGAAGTTCTTGCTTTGGGAGCGTGAATATGCCAAAGCAATCATCGATGAATCTTCTAAAGACTTCTGGTAAGTGTCCAGGAAATTGGGAGAAGATCCGGGATTCAACGTTGCCCATGAACAGGCAAGCATAAGATGGACCCATTCGTGTCCCCATTGCAACTCCCTTTGTCTGTTGATAAAATTCATCGCCGAACTCAAAAGTGTTGAGGGTCAAGACAAGCTCTGTCAACCGTAAAAAAATAGTAGTGTGTCAACTTTCAAGGAACTCTGGGTCATGAAGTGTTTCACAGCAGACAGTCCATCTTGATGCGGGATGTTAGTGTATAGTGAAGTAACATCCATAGTAAACAGAAAACGGTATTCAGTGTCTTGTGGGAAGAAGTATTTGTTCAGGACTTGTAGAGAGCGTGATTGGTATCTTTCACATATGTTGGCAAGGATTGGACAAGAGGCTGAAACAACTGGTCAAGGAACTGGGAGACTTGAGCTATAGGGCAGGAGCAGGCTGAGACAATAGGTCTGCCTGGGTTATCTGGTTTGTGAATCTTTGGCAGTAGATAGAATTTAGATGTATGGGGTTCTTTAATGATGGCTCTTATGGCTTCCGTGGGTAGAATGTCTTTGGAGACTAGTTCTTTGATAGTTTTCCTCACTAGTGCGTTGTCTTGCTTAACTGTAGAGGTTTTAAGGGAGTGTAGTTTGTTGGGTCACAGAGTTGACATCTGGCTTCCTTTTCGTAAAGGTCTTTATGCCAAACCACCACAGCTCCTGCCTTGTCTGCTCGTTTTATGACAATGTCTGTTCTCTGCTTCAGTTCACTTAATGCTTGCTGTTCAGCCTGAGTAAGATTGGATCTTTTCATAGGAGATGGGTTCAGCTGGTTGATTTCTTGTTTGCTTTTTTCTATGTAGTAGTCCAGAGCAGGAAACTGTCCATCTTTAGGAGCCCAGTCATTCTGCTGATGAGGAAAAAAAAACTTCTCTAGGTCATCTGGGTCAGTTTGGGTGGTAGGTAGAGAACAGTTATTGAAGTAGGCAGCAAGGCGAAGATGGCGAAAGAAGCGCTGTCAGTCGTACAGCGTGTCGATTCTATGAGTTTGGGGTTGGAGTGGGACAAATTTCAGACCCTTAGATAGTAGATGTCATTGGGCATCAGTAAGGGGTAGGCTGTCAGGGATTGTAACAACAAGGTTTTCTTCCACTGGTAGTTGGTTTTCCTTTGAGAGAGTAAAAGGTTGTTTCTTGGGTGAAAGTTTCTCAAGCTTGGAAGATTTCGTTGTTTGAAGGGAGGTATGCAACTGACGGTTGGCGATCTGTGTAGTTTGGATAATCAGTAGGGAAGTGGGCTTGCTACACAGGTTATCAAGCTGATACCTCAGATGGCATATAAGGCGATCCAGTTGTTGAAGTGATACGCTGTAGTCATGCACTAAAGAAGTCATCAGCCTGAAACTGGTAGAGTGAAGGATGCGTGTTATTCTTTGCTGGCGAGGAGGGACTGGGGTGAAGAATGGAAGTTTAACTGGAGACCTTTAGGAATCAGTTTCCGTCGCAAACAGGTTCTCAAGAATAATACATGGTTGGTGTATCTGGTCTTAGTTAAGGTGCACTTCAAGTACGAAACGGCAAGGGACTGGGGAATAGTGGAAGGGTTCTAAAGGTGGATAGGGCATGGGCACAGAAGGTGGACATAGAAGGCATTGTGAGGTTGCAGTTGTTGGTGTGACACACAATAGAAGAAATGTTGACTGCTGTACCTTTTCCATATAACATGAAAAATACAAAGGTCAAGAAAAAGAAAAAAGGTACCTTTAAGGGAACTCTGCAATGTTTCGTGCCGTAAGCACTTGGTCACGAAGTGAAGTGTTGAGGTTGTAGGGGAAGCTGACAGGTTTCTTGTGACCACGGTTCAGCCAAAAAAGGTGTGTGTGTGGGGGGGTGAACTGTGTTAATATGGTCAACAAAAAAAGGGGTGGGGCAAAGAGGGGGTGGGGAAAGGTGGGAGGGAGAGGACCATCTGGGTGGTGGTTTACAGAGAAAGGGGAGGGTGGTGGTGGTAAGGAAAACATGGTATAGAACATGGGGGGGGGGGGGGGGGGGGGGTTTGCAGCTTGAGATAAACAATAAACAGTAAACAAGTGGTAGCTTTTGTTCCCATAAGGAAACCTAACACAGAGCAACTTTTATTCAAGACTGGCACAGCCTTTCAAACTTGAATAAAGTTGTTCTGTGTTAGGTTTCCTTATGGGAGCAAAAACTACCCACTTGTTTACTGTTTATTGTTTACTGTTCCCTGCCTCATTTCATTTCCAATTTTGTTGAGATAAACAAGTTTATTCCCTGACATTGAATCCATAAGGACTCAAAGTGCCAAGGCGTTGTATTAGCTGGCTTTCCATGAATTTGCGGTATTGGCCCTGTTTTGTGTCCATTGCGCCAAAGCACTGCCACTCTGATGTGCGACAGGTTATGGCGTTCAGAAGTGAAGTGGTTTGCCACTGGTGTATCTTTTCCTGTCAGGATGTTGTCCCTGTGTTCTTTGAAGCGATCACTGAGTGATCTGTATGTTTCTCCTATATACATCATGGCACACAAAGTACTGGTCAGGACATAGACAACATTTTGAGTTTGGCATGTGAAATGGGATTTCACCTGAAACTTATGATCTGATGGGCCTTGGATAGTTGTTGCATGGCT
>JADBJO010005565.1:122500-125000 GCA_016801955.1 Conus betulinus
CAATGAACACGAAGAACGAGCATCCACATATCTTCTAATATTCGGCTCAAACTGATTGTCAAGAATTTTGCCATGCTAACCATTTTGTGCCGAATATGAGAAGATAAGTGGTTCCTCGTTTTCATTGTCCTAAATGTTTTTGTTTTGCCTGAAGAAGACCCAAGAGGTCGAAATGCATCGTGTTTTGTCCTGTGATCTGTTTGTATGGATCGTCTTGCTGAAATGATGTCCTTTGTTTTGTAAACTTTACTTGTGTAGTGTTTAATGTTTTCAACAAGGGATTTTCTGAAAATTCGTTTGTAATCCTTGTGGATTTTTATCCCAAGTCACCGGCCCCCAAAGCCCGTGTCTATCAGCGTTCACCGTTTGATGGGTAGACAAATTTTTTAGTCCATCATTTTTGAGAGAGAGAGATAGAGATAGAGAGAGAGAGAGAGAGAGAGAGAGAGAGAGAGAGAGAGAGAGAGAGAGAGAGAGAGAGAGAGATCTACATCTCTTGTCTATAGAGGGAGGGGAAGAAAGAGATCTACATCTCTGTCTATCTGTCGTGTGCGTATGTATACGTGTAAGATCTTTCTTTGTCTGAATCTTCCTACCTATCTGCCTGCCGATCTATTAATCCATCTATCTGCTTGCGCGCGTGCATGTGTCGTGCGTGTTTGACTGTGTCAGGGTGGGATAGATTATATCAAATGGTAGATATAAAGAAAATGCAATAGCAAACCAGAAAGAAAGAATTAGGTACCCAACAGTTACTTCCAACACGTTGTAATGTGTTGCTCCAAACTTCCGAACGTTTCAAAATGCTGTTCTGTCGAATTTCTGAAAACGGAGATACGGTCCATTTACAGGCAGCCTCATAGCCTGACGTATTAGCAACTTCGTTCTTCACTGCTATCACCAATAGTACAAAGGGTTAGGGATGGAGGGGTGGGGGTGGGCGACTTAGAAACAGCTGCATCAGCAACTCTTTTCCTTATCCCATCATGTACATTACATGGCGGAGGATGACGAGGTTGGGGGAATGGGGTGGGGAGATAAACCATGAGTGTGAGCATCACATACCCGGCGGTGACCAAGGAAGTCTCCTCAGGGTCCCGGTAGACCCCCAGAAGGTGATCCCCAGCAAGTTGATGGTGATGAAAGCTATGGCGCTGGTCAGGTAGAAGCCTCGGAGATCCTGGTTCTGTTCGTCCTCGTGGTGACCCTGGACGTGTGCATAAGTTCATGCACACACACACACAGAGACACAGACACACAGACACAGCACACACACACACACACACACACACACACACACACACACACACACACACACACACACACATACACACACTAAAGCAATGCTTGGCGTCGGTAATGCCAGTTACTGACCAACCCCCAGTGACGCTTAAGTTCCGACCTAGAGATATTTTTTCGTGAGAAGAAGTGAAAACAAAGTATAGACTTCAAACGACAATTGTTGGGCTTTCAGGAATGTCGAGATCACAAACATCCAAACAGAGTGACTGTCCGATTAATTGGCGCAGGGAAGTCCGGGATTCCATTACACGTGGCATGCAACAGCGTCGTAAAAGAGTAGATATAGTATAGCGTATGGAACGATGACAAAAATGAGATGAGACTTTACATATTTTTTTTTCCGATTAGCTTTTTATATCGTGCATGACTTTTGTCGTGACGTGGCATCTATATAGTAATGATATACACACTAGACACCATTACTGTTTAATCTGGAGTGCTTGTTTGCCCAAATAGCCTTGTACACGATTTCATTTTTCATTTCCAAATGTTGTTCATTGGTTCTTTAATTATGCTTGCAAAAATGACGGTCTTGTTTTATCACAGATACGGGGGCCGGATTTGCTCAGTGCTGGAGCGCCGGACTCGTAATCTTGGTGATCCTGGGATTGCGGGTTCGAATCTCCCCCGGGCCGTTTCGGTACAGGGGGGGATTTTTTCCCTCGGAGTTAACATTGGTTCTGACTCCATTTCCCATACAGTCTTTCGAATGAAAGTATAAACCGAGGTACCGTGTTTGAACACACTCATAACATCGTGCACACACGTAAAACCCCAACACCAACTTTCGGAAGAGAGGCCGGTTTGGCCGTTGGTATGGATGACATGTTACACATAGCATGCACCTTACTCGAAGCTGGGGTATGGGTGTCTTAATGGCGGGACAAAAAACGGTCATACACACGAAGCTCCACTCCCTTTGTTGGGTAGATGGGATTAATCCTTGCCTGTCTATACGGGGAGTGTCCGCAGGAGTATCAGCCTGCGTACGCGGGGAAAAAAATTATACATAGTCGTTTTTAACAGGACGGGATATCCCTCTCAGGAAAGGTGACAACCCTGAAAAGGGCCATGTGTTATCGGTGGGGCTAAAATTACAAAGAATAACATTCATACATGTGGTGCACAGCATCCATCGCGCATTTAAGAGTGGTTTCAATTTAACAAGATGACAATGTAATTCTATAAGCTATATTTC
>JADBJO010005565.1:130000-145000 GCA_016801955.1 Conus betulinus
GGGGAGGAATTTCATTATTTCAACGCGACAGAAGTTGGCGACAAAATGCTAGCGCAGATCCCGCTTAGCATAGTTTTCCTGCCTCAGTGTCTGCCCGACTTCTCTCTCTCTCTCTCTCTCTCTCTCTCTCTCTCTCTCTCTCTCAGGCACACAAAAACAAAGGTGTGTGCACACAAAAAAATGTGTGTGTGTGTGTGTGTGTGTGTGTGTGTGTGTGTGTGTGTGTGTGTATTATATATATATATATATATATATATATATATATGTTTGTATACATGTGTAGCGGACGAAAAGCCTAGGAGCAGGCAATACAAATAAATGTGCCTTCGAGAGGGATTACGATGGTTCCCTCAGGCAACTAGTGAAGGGCTTCTCATATTTATAATATATTCCCCCCCATTTTCTTCATCGTCAATTTTTTTTTCTTTATTTTTTAAGTTCAAATCTTTGCCAAGTCATTACTATAACATCTGAAGAATTGTTAGCCTGCACTTGTTTTCCCCCACCACTTAATTGTTCAGCATTATATTGTTTGGTCAATCAGTGGGAGATTGCATCTCTCAGGAGATCCAAGTAAAGTTTTTTTCTGTACAATTCTTAGCACTCACAATGCTTGGGTTATTGAACAGCAGAGCTGACCACTCAGACTGTTCCATATCTTTTGATCTCCCTTGCATCCTTGAATGGATCCTCAAGCATAGGCTCAAAGATTGCCCCCTACATTTTATACTGCTTGAATAATGCTTTTAGTTTTTCAGCTACTTTTTTTTCCTCTCCACACTTTTGTTTTGTTCCATTTACTACCCTTTGCTGGCTGCTTTGAGGGTGATGTTGGAATCTTTTTGGAACCCTTGGTGGTGGGAACACCACAGAATTATGGACTGTGGCGTGTCTCTATTTGACACCAAGCGCACCAACACGATCAGTTATGTTTCATTAATAGGTCTGCTCTATCAAATGGAAGGCTTATAAACAAGTAACATAAACAAATATGCTTTAGAGAAATTACTATGGTTTCCTCAGACTGTTGGTTAAGGGTTCTCATATTCATAAATACGTTTCGTTATTTATCTCACCTTCATTTTGTTTTTAAAATCCGAATTTTTGCGAAATCATTACTATAAAGATTGAAGAATTGTAAGTTTGCACTTGTTATTTCACACTACGTAAATGTTCAGCATTATATGTACGCACGTATGTGTGTGTCTGGCTGTGTGTTCTCGTGAGTACGTGTGTCGTAATCCATGTGGTGGTCCCACCCAACATGCAAACTACTTTGCCGCCATGTGGTTTGTGTATAAAAAAAAATCATTCAACGTGAATGACCAAAGACTTACAACACTTGAAATTCAACACGCACAAACAAAAAATGAAAAAAATCCCTACTCTGGCTAGATTTTACCATCAGAAGGATGTGCATGTGCGAAATATCTCTGCCTGCGTGTTCTTGTCTATCTACGATGCTGGATTTTGTTTATACACACGTCCCACTCTTACGATATAGACACCAGAATGGCAGCTGCCTTAGCTGTGGATATTATGTAGCTCATCCAAGTCCCTTGTGTATAGTAGTAGTGACTGGGGGAAAAAAAAAAAAGAGTCCGGACGATAACTAAATCGGCGTTATAATTCAGCAAAGCCACAGGTTTCATCGGCACAGCTGTGTCAGGCACAGCTCGTCCCCAGTCCCTGATGATAAGGAAAAGAAAGAATAAACAAAAAGTCTCGATTGTGCCCCAGACTTCGGCTGGCAGGTGAGGTGACTTCGCATGTCTGTGGGCCTAGCAATATATCATATGTTGAATTCATGCTGAATAAATACATAGTAGGTCAAAATTAAAAAATGTAGGTAAAAACATCATTTGTCATGAAGACAATGATTTAACAGAGATGTTCATGTGCGAAAATAGAGAGGTGACGGCAAGGAAAATGGGAATTAATAAAGAGGGCGCTAAATTGCAATTATTAGAATCTTCACTAGTAGTAACATGCGGAGATCATCGAAGCCTCTTTCACAAACAGCGTTATTTGTTTCTCCAGTCCAGTTACTTTTCGTCCCCTGTCTGGGACTCCTCAGTGAAACCCAACCAATTGTGTTGGTCCATCCTCGGTATCAAAGGGAAATATAGCACTTTAGCACACACACACACACACACACACACACACGCTTATCCAACGTAGCTGACGAAGGAAGGATAGAAAAGGGAATGAAAACAAAGCACTCTGCGGAAATATGTTGCGCAAAAAGCAAAAGAGTTATCTCGATAGCAGGGAATCTTTGAGTCCCTATGTGTGAAAATCTATCACGGATGCAAGGGAGGTGAAAATGTGTCAACAGTCCGAGTGATCAGCCCTACTGTTTAACAACCTAAGCATTGTCAGTCACAACAGTGCTGGCAGCTACTAAGACTTGGGCCGAACAGCATTACTTGGATCTTCAAAGAAATGTGATCTCTCATTAACTAACCGAATGATGATAATGCTGAACAAATAAGTGGTGGGGGAGGGCGGGGGGGGGGGGGGGGGGGGGGGGGGGGGGGGGGGGGTTGGGGCAGACGTAGGCCACTCACTCTCTTCATCTCTCAATTTATCGATCTTTCGGTCTGTTCATCCATCTATCTGTCCGTCTGTCTAGCTATCTATCACTGTAGCTAGCTAGCTAGCAAACAGATAGATAGAAAGATAGACAGACAGATAGAAAGACTCAAAATTCTAAAAACGTTAATGATCACCAGCAAGACGTAAAAACATCACAGTCATCATTAGAACCATGTGCACAAATCATCAAAATTCATTTATTCACCTGCCACGAAGAAATACAGATCCTGTAGCAGGGCCATGTTCTTCTGGCTATAGAAGGTCGTGGAGAAGGTGGTGGTGGAAGGCCAGAAAAAAGGCGGTGCCAGTCAGCACCATGGCAACGAATGACGTCACTCGACCGCCGAGCGCGTTCGCACAGAAGGCCGGCGGGAAAGCCCAGAGAGATGCCGAAGTTGCCCATCGCCGCCATGATTTCCACTGTGCACAATTAAACAGTCTGTTAAGAGCGTATACGTTTGTGAAAAATATAAGGGGTATAGCAAGAAGGGGTTTAACGTGGAGAACGAGGTGGTAAAAAAGCGGAACTACATTCGGGTTTCACGTCCAAAGATACTTCAGGTGATATGGCACATAGATACTTCAGGTGATAGGGCACATACATACTTCAGGTGATAGGGCACATAGATACTTCAGGTGATAGGGCACATACATACTTCAGGTGATAGGGCACATACATACTTCAGGTGATATGGCACATACATACTTCAGGTGATAGGGCACATAGATACTTCAGGTGATAGGGCACATAGATACTTCAGGTGATATGGCACATACATACTTCAGGTGAAATGGCACATACATACTTCAGGTGATATGGCACATAGATACTTCAGGTGATAGGGCACATACATACTTCAGGTGATAGGGCACATACATACTTCAGGTGATATGGCACATACATACTTCAGGTGATATGGCACATAGATACTTCAGGTGATAGGGCACATACATACTTCAGGTGATAGGGCACATACATACTTCAGGTGATATGGCACATACATACTTCAGGTGTGATATGGCATATAGATACTTCAGGTGACATGGCACATAGATACTTCAGGTGATATGGCACATAGATACTTCAGGTAATATGGCACATAGATACTTCCGGTGATATGGCACATAGGGGAAAACCCCCAAGAGGGCGGGGAGGGGAAGGGTGGAGAAAGAAGGGAGGGGGTGAAAGGAGGGTGGAAGTTAGGTGGTGAGGGGAGTGGGGCGGTAGTGGATATAGAGAGGGGAGGGGGGAGGGGGCGATCTAATCTGAGAACACCAGAATGACAATACATAAAGATGGGCAGCCAAAATGCCCATTTTTTACGTTTGATACTGGGTATTCGAACTGATGACTCCCAACCTCGGTGTTCCAAGCAACTGAGGTACAAGCAATCGCCAAAGGCGAGCTTACCTCGTCACCTAGCTCTGTCGAAGCTTAAAAGAGTATACGGGAACAACCGTCTGGGGAAAAACTAGGGATGAGGGGTAGGGAGTGGAGTGGGGGTGGGGGACTTAGCTAACACCACAGCAATACAACGTGGAGACAGATCTCGCGAATTTTTAACATTTTCATGTCAGGCGTCGGTCGGTTCGAACCAGTCAATTTCTGATTTAAAAGTAGGCGCTGTACCGTACAACTAGAAGGTAAATAGGTGTCATTTACTGGTTTCGTGTTCCACTCGGGAGAAAGTTCACAGAACGTGATGCAACCCCCACGTACTTCAACGTATAAGAGACAAGAGACGAAACACAAAATCTCAACAACCCGTGTCTCTGATTCAGATTTTTTTTATTCGTTTAAAGTCCGCTTCATATTCGACATAAACTACGAATACGTAATGTGCACAAGAGCCAGAGGTCGTGCATCTGGGTGTATACGAATGTGTATGATGTATATGAATGTAAACGACTGTATGCATTTGGGTGTGAGCGTCCATTTGGTGTGCTTTGAGAGCGAGTCCTGTTAGTAAGCACGTTTGTTTGCACAGGTCAAAGGGAAATCTGTTACAGTTGTACACACCGACATTTACATGTTTATGTCGATGCCCATATTCCATCATGTTGCTCTACTGTATGTTGTTATGAAGAGTGTTTGACAATAACGGATGCTACTTTCGGTTTGCATATACTTGTGAACATGGTACCCGGGTTGGTTGGTTTCACTTGACCGACTGCACTGAGAAAAATTCGGAACGTTGAACTAGATGTACCATCATAGCTTTTTGTTTGTTTGTTTTTGTTTTGTGTGTGTGTGTGTGTGTGTGTGTGTGTGTGTGTGTGTGTGTGTGTGTGTGTGTGTGTGTGTGTGTGTGTGTGTGTGTGTGTTTTCCTCCTCATGGCATGAAAGTGTGCGAGCAAGCCCGTGTGTATGGGAGAGGGAAGGGGGGGGGGGGGGGGGGGGGGGGGGGGGGGGGGGGGGATGATGAGAGGGGGGGTGGGGGTGGGAGGGGACGGGGACGGGGGAGGGGGGGGGAGCGGAGGGAGAGAGACGGGGGGGGGGGGGGCGGGTGTGAGAGAGTGAGTGTGTGTGTGTGTGTGTGTGTGTGTGTGTGTGTGTGTGTGTGTAGCTTGTGCGTTACACGTGTGTCCCAGGCTTTATGTGCAAGTACAAGGACTAAGGGACTAGTGCAGTTGATTTCTTGATATGTATATAGACATCAATAATGATGTGGACATTCTACAGTCACTGTGTTTGGACATTCAGCGCTTCCTGTATCAATTACTCATCATATTGATCATTATTGTATCCTTAATGTTAGTAAGAACATTGTGATCTGGTGATGTAACATGTGCGGCGGAGAGTTTGCTGGTTTTCTTTTTTTTTCTTTTTTTTTTTTTCTTTTTTTTTTTTTTTTTCTTTCCCGACGGGTTATAGGCATGTATTTGCGGCCTGATCTGTAATATTCTGGTCTGAATGTCATGTTTGTTGGTTTCCTTTTCACCTCATTATTTTATTTATGGCAAAATTGGGGTAAATAACAAATGAATCTGAGCATTTTGGGTCAATGTGACCAGAAATCCTTTGTTGCCGGTTTCAACAAATGAGCAACGGTCCTGCCATTGAGACGTAGACGTAGACACAGATGCGCGCGCGCGCGTGTGTGTGTATAGTGCGCTCGCGCGCGATCGCACGCGTGTGTGTGTGTGTGTGTGTGTGTGTGTGTGTGTGTGTGTGTGTGTGTGTGTGTGTGTGTGCGCGAGAGAGAGAGAGGGGGGAGAAGAGAAGAGGGAGAGGAGGGGAGGGAGGGGGAGGGGAGAGGAGAGGGAGTGTGTGTGTGTGTGTGTGTGTGTGTGTGTGTGTGTGTGTGTTTTTTTTTTTCCCACGCGTGTGTGGGTGTATGTGTGAGTGTGCTTGTGTGCAAGCATGCGCGCGAGTGTGTATGTGTGTGTGTGTGTGGGGGGGGGGGGGGGGGGGGGCAAGATGAGAGAGAGAGGGGGCGAGTGAACGTGAGAGCGTTAGCAATCGAAGCAGAACGCATGGGCCGTGCATGCAAACTTGTAAGGGCGTTGCATGTGAAGTAGAGGGAAGTGGGGGGGGGGGTGGGAGTGGGGGGTAGCGGGTGGTAGCAGGTGCAGGGAAACCAGGGAACCGATGGTTGGGTGTTTTGTGAGGTTCAAGAGTAGCGACCGGATGTTGGAGTTTGGGGGGGGGGGGGGGGGGGGGGGGGGGGGGGGGGGGGGGGGGGTAATTACGGGGAAGCGTGTCGGAGAGGGACGATGGAGGGAGGGTGGTCATGAACGACCTTCAGCTAAGCTGCCCATATTCTCCGCTGTACTATGCTTGACCTGTGCTAGTGGGAATGTGTTGATTACATGTACAACTTATGAGTATGCCCTACAAGAACATGACAGGTCTGTAAGTAGTTTGTTTCCGTGAGTTATGTCATTGTTAACACCGTTGACACAGGGGGACAAAATGAGAACATAATATCTAACATTTTCACTGACTGCTGCTGCTGCTGCGCCAGCTTGTGGTTAACTGTTATACTGTACAGTACACTGAAAATGTGGGGATGAGTACTGTTCTTCAGCGCTTGTCGTATTGGCTTTGATTGGTTTACATATTTTCCTTTGTATTATATACAAACGTTTTTGCATATGTGTATATTTCTTGTTTTCTTCCGCTTGTTTTCTGCACTGCTTCCCTTTTTGGTCATGCCAGTGCAGAGTTGTCTCTTTACTTATATATAAAAAACTATCTGGTTTTCTTTATGTTTTCCCTTGCATCTATACTTCTAGATTATCACTGCAAGTGAGAAAGAATGGACATTCAAACTGCTCACACTATGACTTACCTTGCTTTCTTCATCTGTTTCTAATGAGAGAGAACCCACACCAGTCCACAATCCTGGCTTGCTTTTTGTTTGACCTTTTCCTCAGTACTGTCACACAGATGACTGTTGGAATCAGTGCACACAGAGCCAGGATAGGTTTATTTCACTCGACTGCTCTGACTCTAGTCCGGAAACTTTCCTTTCTTAATAAATCCAATTGCAGAATATTTTCATACTGCTGACAGCACGCTGTCTACATGACATTCATTTGCTCTGCTGGTTCAGTTTTCTGAATACATCTTAAGGCAGGAAGAGTTTGTCGGGAATCGAAATATACACAATGTCTCACCATGTTCGCGAAGATACGCGCTTAGTTTGTAATGACATCTTCATGTACACTGCCTTCGTTATCCTTCTGTATATCATACTTTCTGGTGATATTGAACTAAATCCAGGGCCACAATCAGAAAGGAACTGTGCGTTATACATGCTAATATCAACAGCTTGAAAAATAAACTTGATTTACTGTCCGCTGACTGCAATGATTTTGATGTCATAACACTGTCAGAAACCTGGCTTCAAGAAACGGATTTAAGCAGTACCATAGAACTACCTAATTTCCATCCTCCCGTCAGACGTGATAGACCTAACGATCCGCATGGTGGAGTGGCCATCTACATTAAAAATTGTCTGTACTGTAAACCACGCCCAGATCTTCAAGTCAGTGGTCTAGAATCGGTCTGGGTGGAAACCAAAGTAAACCAAATGAGTCTATTAATTGGATCATTTTATCGTCCGCCGAACTCCCCTGTTAGTTACTGGCAGCTGATAAGTGAAAAACATAAGAAAAGTTAATAACACAATGTTACAGTTTATCATTTTGGGCGACTTTAACACAGACTTCTTGAGGAATCCATCACATCACCTTCTAGACATCATTAATCAGTACAGCTTGTACCAAATAGTAAGTGAGCCAACGCGTATAACGGACACTACAAGCACATGTTTAGATTTAATTATTACACAGACTCCTCAACTTATCAAGTCGATGGAAGTCTTACCTGCAGCGTATAGCGACCATAGTATTCCCTGTGCTATCCTGGAAAACACCGTAAAAATAAACTGCTCCTTCAAAAGAACAATATTCAATTATCGTAAACTAGATAGAGAGAAAATTCTGTACATTGTTGAATGAAGTAGACTGGGATACCGTACTAACTAAACAAACAGTAGATGAGAGTGCTAGTCTTTTTTTTTCTGAAACCCTTTTGGCCATAGCCAAACAATGTATGCCTGTTAAAACTGTAACCGTCCGCCCGCAGGACGTGCCCTGGATGACTGATGAGATTCGACTTTTGATCGACACGCGTAAAACAATTCACCGAATTGCCAAACAAAGTAATCTTCCCGAAGACTGGGAAAAATTTCGTCGGTTCCGAAATTATGTTACATCAAAAGAAAGAGATAGGCAAACAGAATATTATAACCAGCTAGACAAAAAAGCTTCAGACTCATCAAGTTTTGGAAGTAAAGACTGGTGGAAACTGGTCAAGTCCTTCTTCAATAAAAAAGGAATCGAAGCTCAGGAAGTTCCACCTATCGAGTCACAGGGCATAGTGTATTACTCAAACAAAGACAAAGCAAAAATATTTTCAATTCTTATTTTGTTCAACAGTCAACATTAGAAAACGATAACGACAGGCTGCCAAATGTTACATTTCTTGATTGCCAACTAGATGAGATTATACTTTCACAAATTGAAGTCGCTGACACATTAAAAAATCTGGACAAAACTAAGGCATCTGGTCCAGATTTCATCCACAACATTTTGTTAACAACTTCAGCTCATGTTACATGTCTTCCGCTTACTACACTGTTTAACAGATGTCTTCGTGAAAGTAGATTTCCATCATTATGGAAGACTGCGCATGTGACCCCTATATACAAAAAAGGACCAAAAGAACTTTGTAGTAATTATAGGCCAATCTCTTTACTAAGCTGTGTTGGAAAGGTTCTAGAGAAATGTATACATCGACACATCTATTTCTTTCTAACATCAAATGCCATTCTTACTCCTCTACAATCTGGATTCATCCCAGGTGATTCTACAGTTAATCAGTTACTGTCCACCTATAACGAACTCTGCACTTCCCTTGATTCTGGAGTTACCACACAAATTGTATACCTGGACATTTCAAAAGCATTCGATCGTGTATGGCACAGAGGTCTCTTACTGAAGCTAAACGCGGTCGGAATAAGAGGGAAACTGCTAGAGTTTCTGAGAGACTACCTATCCAACCGTTCCCAGGCAGTGGTTATAAAAGGTGAAAACTCCGACCTCCAGAGGCTTCACGCAGGAGTGCCACAGGGATCCGTCCTAGGTCCCTTATTGTTTTTAGTCTATATTAATGATATAGTAGTACATGATATCGCTTCTGTAATTAAGCTATTCGCCGATGATACTAGTTTAGCACTTTCTCTGTCTAACCCTGTAATCCGCGCTGATATCTTAAACTCTGATCTGGAAAAGATTTCTGAATGGGCAAAGCGCTGGAAGGTTAAATTCAATGAGAACAAGACAGAACTGGTAAATATTATCCGAGATCGCGAACAAATTTATCCACTGACGTTCGGTAACACGCCTCTGCAAACAGTTACTGCACACAATCATCTTGGTCTGATTATACAAATAACTGTAAATGGGACGAGCATATATCAGATGTACAGTAAAGAAAGTTTAACATGTTGATAAGTTGCCTACGAAATTACAAATATAAGATATCGAGAAAAGCATTAGAAACCATGTTTACATCATTTATCTTGCCGCACTTTGACTACGCCGATATTGTCTGGGACAACTGCAGTGAAACACAAGCAAACATGCTAGCTAAAAATATTCATTTAGAAGCAATTCGCATCATTATAGGAGGTGTCAAAGGCACAAGTCACAAAAAGTTGTATGAAGAATCCGGATTCTGCTCTTTAAAAGAAAGGAGAAGGAGACACAAACTAATAAAGTTTTTTATAAAATGGTCAACGGTTTGTGTCCTGAACACTTATGTAGCCTAGTACCAGATCTAGTATCATCAATAAGAAATCCCTATTCACGGCGAAGACCTCTTGACAGACATGTGCCACTATGTAAAACTGAAGTATACAAAAATTCATTTATTCCAACCGCAACTAAAATGTGGAACGACCTCCCTGACAACATAAAATCCACAAAATCACTTGGAGAATTTAAACGTTTTATTTCACGGGACGACTCAGTTGTTCCCTATTATTACTATTATGGAGAGAGAAATGAACAGATTCAACATTGCAGACTCCGCCTAGGAATGAGTGATCTAAATCAAGACCTTGTTAACCGTCATCTTAAAGCAGATCCGGTTTGTCAATGTGGCACTGGTTCAGAAACGGCCGAACTTTTTCTTATATTGTCCTAAATACACTAACATCAGAAAAGACACGATTTTTCCACCTTGCACCCAGTCTACTCGAAGTCGGTATTCTTCTTCGTGGCAAGCAGTCCCTCCGACGTGAGGATAACGAAGCTATATTCAAAGCTGTTCATCGTTTTATTAAACAATCAAAACGTTTTTTGAAAAAAACATGTAAACTTCGCGCATGCGGTAATGATACATATGTTTATGAAAATGAAATCTTAGAGCAGAAAATATTCTCTCTCTCTCTCTCTCTCTCTCTCTCTCTCTCTCTCTCTCTCTCTCTCTCTCTCTCTCTCTCTCTAAAACGCTTCATGAAAACGTTAATGATGTGTGAGTGGTTGACTACCATGCATTTTATAGTCTTTAGTGTTTACTTTGCTTACTACTATCTTTTCTTATTTTTCCTCAATTTTGTACGTGTTTGCATTTATGTGTATGTGTAAAGTATGTTTATGTACATGTATATATTTACATTTTTGTATACGTGTGGGTATGTATTTATGTTTGTTTGTTTCTTGCGTATTTTGTTTTTGCTTAAACCAGCCAGAGGTCCGAAAGGAAATCATGTGCAATTTAAGAACCGTCATTGTTTTGTTTCCTTACACTCCGTGAATAGCAACGTCCGGAACATCCTTTGTTATGCCTTCAAAACGATTGGAGACTTCACTCTCTATTGTAAAGTAGTAGTAGTACTTTCATTTTACGTCTTTTCATAAAATTATGTGATAGTAGACGATTCTCTAACTTCACTCTCCATTTTGATGAATGGTGACGTCACTTCCGGTCGGACGATCTCTCCCTGTGCAGTGGGGACAAATACAGACGGCCTGTTACCAAGTGAATTCCAAACACTTCTCATGCCAGTCACAAGGAAATGCAGGCAATTCGGCGCATCACGTAGCTTAATGATAAGTACAATAATATTTTTAAATGAAAGAGATCCAGAGAAAAACCAGCTAGTCTCTAATTTAGCTTCTTTACGTATAAATGCATCTCATGTTCGACGCAGATCATTTACGTGTTGTCTTGAACGGTTAGAAGGGTGTGGGTTTTTTTTTTTAGAAGGGTGTTGGTTTTTTTTTTTTTAAAGACCCTTTTCTAATTATGTTAAGCCATCCTTTCTCATAATGCATCAGAAGTAGTAACATAATCTGATTGGTAGGAGCAGCGCACGGAATGTTTGCTCTTCCGTTCAGTGGTAAGAAAGAATTCATGTTCACCTTCCATGGAACACCAAAAAAAAGAAGAAACCGACAACCAAGCCAAGTGTGTGTGTGTGTGTGTGTGTGTGTGTGTGTGTGTGTGTGTGTGTGTGCACGTGATGTATTAAGCACGTGCTCTCTCGCTCTCTCTCCCCACACCACCCACCACCTCTTCTCTCTCTCTCTCTCTCTCTCTCTCTCTCTCTCTCTCTCTCTCTCTCTCTCTCTCTCTCGCAATACTCACTCTCTGACTGGGTGTAGTTGAACGTTTTCTTGATGGCGTTGATGTAGCTGTTGAAGGAGTAGATGGATGGAGCCGGCGATGCCCATGCCCAGACATCCTGTGACCAGTGCCAGAACCACCAGAACTTTCTGCCGTGTCTTTTCCATCCTGTGCCGTGCGGCTGGCGGTCGGCTCTGCAAACAATCAGCTGCACCTGACACAGGAAAAAAAAAATGGTGGCTGAGTTGGTACCATACCAGACCAGAAAGCAAATGTTGTATTGATCGTAAGGTGCTTTGTTGTGCTGTGTTGTGTTATGTTGTACTGTATTGTACTGTACTGTATTATATTGAACTGTGCTGTACTGTATAATACTGTGCTCTATTGTATTGTACTGTACTGCATTGTGTTGTACTGCACTGTGCTGTACCATATTGTACTGTACTGTATCATATTGAACTGTACAGTATTGTATCATACTGTAATGTATTGCATTGTACTGTATGCATTGTGCTGTACTGCACTGCACTGTACTGTATGCATTGTGCTGTACTGCACTGTACTGTACTGTATTGTATTGAACTGTACAGTATTGTATCATACTGTACTTGTATTGTACTGTATGCATTGTACTGTACTGCTGCACTGGACTGTATTGTACTGTATTTATTGTACTATTTCTTGTGTTGTGCTACAGTGTATTGTTTTGTATTGTATTGTATCATATTTCACTGTACTGTACTGTACTGTATTGTACTGTATTGTATTGTGTTGTATTGCATCACCATGATAAATTTCTCTGCGTGAGGGTCAGACTGTTCTCTCCAGGGGTAGCACGTCTCTATTGGCATTTCCGCATCCCTTGTCAATGTCTTGTCGTTCTGGTGGTAAAAAGGTGTTGTACATGTTTCCCGACCCCCACCCCCACCCTTATTCTCCCGGGAAGGTTCTTCCAGTCTGTCATATTATAGGTTGGTTGAACCTGAAGGTAGCTTAATAGCCAGTCCGAGTGTACTGACAAGCCACGCATTGCTGACTCTAAAGAGAAGGAACACAATGGTTTTTTGCTCTAGTCACAAGCCTGAAGTCCACAGCCCCTGTGCGGACGTTTAAGAGGGTTTTTACTCTGTCACATTTACACCTTCTTCTTTACAA
The DNA here is from genome assembly GCA_016801955.1 of Conus betulinus. NCBI lineage: Eukaryota > Metazoa > Mollusca > Gastropoda > Neogastropoda > Conidae > Conus > Conus betulinus. Next base: position 142,899 of record JADBJO010005565.1, read on the forward strand.
CTGCCTCCAGCTTCTCCTTTTCTTTTTCATTCCACTTTTTTTCCCTTTGATTTCTGCTAACTCCCCCTACTGACGACAATAACTGCTTAGTCGTAGAGCCAGTTTGAGTGAGCTCTCCCACCGAAGGACGCTACCACATCCATCCAACGACGTTCCAAATGAATTTGCCGATACCGGTGATGCTGACAGAATCAAACCAAGGCCACAAACGTGGAGAGGACATCGAAAATGAGGTCACCATGAGAACAGGGCATGAAGGGCCACAGAATTTGGGAATTTTTTATGCTGATCAATGAGGATGAGGATGTTGAAGATGATGCTAAGGATTTCCATGCTGCTCTGATGCTGCATGACAGGGCTGTACCTACGCTTCCTTTCAGTAGAAAAGAAACTCGTGGAGAGCGTGGCAGCAGAGAGTCCTCAGAAGAGAAGCCCCCTTCAAGCGAGTGTTTCGGCCCTTATCTCCTGACACTCTAGGGGGGTTGGGCCACACCCGGTTCATGACTCCGGATGTCCCTCTGCTGCCCCTTTTTTTTTCCCATCTTGGGATGAGCCATGACTGGGATTCGAACCCATGCCCTTCTGGACATGCTCATTTCCACTTAATGACTCGCGCACTAACCACTGAGCCACAGGGACACCTGATATTTGTAGGAAAGTTAAGCCTTATGAAGTTCACTTTTGTTCCTCCTTGACCAGATCCAACTTGAACACCTCTCTGCCGCTTCTGCCATTGCTTTCAGGGCTTTGGTTTTTTCGCTCCCCTGCAACTGAGAGCTGTTTCATGAGGCTGTATGCAGACGTTCCCACAAACCCTCTAGCTCCAATTTCTGCAGTGAGGACTTTGACCTGATGGCCTTCTCTCCTCAGGCTGTTTGCCAGATCAGCATACTTTTCAGTCTTGTAGATCTGAGCTGCCTCCATTCTGTTCTCATATGGCACCGTGAGCTCGATCATGATCAGCTGCTTGGTTGGACTGAGAGTGTAATACTATGTCTGGTGTCATGCCACTCTTGCTGATAATCTCTGGGTGATTATTCCATTCTGGGGAGGTCTGCTGTGCACTCCCAGTCATCTGCCCCGTCCAGCAGACTCTGCCTGCATGTTCCGAGTGGCACTGTTGTTCTTGGCCATGATTCGCTGCCTCCTGCCGTGAAGAATGTTGCGGGTGCTTTTGGAGTCCTGATTTTCCCTTTTGTGGTGTTGGTACTAGCCCAGACTACTTGTACAATCTCTTTGAGCACTTGGTTGTGCCTCCATGTGTACCTTCCTTGAGCCAGGGCTACTTTACATGAGCTTAGGACATGCTCCACTGTTTGTTTTTCATGGCAAAGGGGGCATGAAGGATCGTCTGTTTTTCCCTACTTGACCAGGTTTGCATTTGAAGGCAGAAGGTCATATGCAGATCTGAGAATGAAGCTGATCCTGAGAGGGGCCATGTGCCAAATGTCATTCCAAGTGAGACTTCTTTGGAGTGCATTCTCCCACGTTGTCCATTGTCCATTCATAATATATCCCGGCCTCAACCAGGAAAATTGAGCAACACTCTCAGAGACGCATCCATTTAAGTAGATGAAACTCAACGGTGTGGTTCCAGCTTTCCCAAATGAGCCCGTAGCAACCTCAGCTCTGGGGAGGAGCCGACAGGGCAGGAAAACCCCACAAACAAACGGATCTGATGGGAATCGAACCCACGACCTCCTAGACGGGAAACCGCGACGCTTACCATTTCGCCAAGGCGCCTGATGGACAGACTGTAATTTTGTACTGTTACCAAAATCAGAGACTCAAACGAGGAAGTACCAGCTTGACACTTAGTCTGAAAATCAACCACAGAGACCGAAAACAGTGTTTTCAAAAGAGATAACGTGTCTAATTCAATGATTATGAGTAAGATTTCACCGAAAACAATCAATAGTATTTCAATGTTTAAATACAACAAGAAATAAAGAATATCTCACATTGATTGCATAATTTCATGTTTACATCATAAGTATATCAAAGTTTGAGGGGGGGGGGGGGGGAGGGATTACATGCTCATTATCAAACCGAATTCAAAAGTTTGTTAAATACCTTTTACGATTTTCGGTGGCACAGTGAGA
>JADBJO010005565.1:157500-158587 GCA_016801955.1 Conus betulinus
GTGTGCGCGCGCGCACATCTAAGTGCGCATACTTAGCTACGTTACGTACGTACGCACGTCTGCATGCACGTTCGTATCTGTTGCTCCCCTGAATAGAAGTCACAACCAGCTCATGCCGGCATGGTTACGTACATAGATATTGATCTGTGGTGTGGCAGCTGGTGGGGTGTGAGAGAGTGTGTGCGCGTGAGTGAGGGTTCGCCCCTCCCCCGTCGGGTGACGGAGTTCAGCGCGGTTAATACTTTCCCTCTGCTGTCGTGAATACATAAGGGCGAGCGGGGCATCGAGAGGGGGAGAGAGAGAGACAAGAGAGAGACAGACAGACAGAGACAGAAGAGAGAGATGCAGAGACAGACAGAGAGATAGAGAAAGAGAGACTGAGAGATACATAAATACAGGACAGAGAAAGATGGACAGAGAAAGAGAGACTGAGAGATATATGAGATTATGCTCTGAGAATGCCACTGGTTTTGTTTCTATGTCTGTCGATTAGGTTGAAAACTTATACACGCTAATCAGACGGGTCTCAACAGCCGTTTTGCATTGTCGTACCTGCACATATAATGCCTGAATCAAAATGCATTTTATGTTGCATTTAACTTATTTTCTCTTCCAATAGGCGAGTTGCCACTTAGCGAACATCGTTGAAATCTCGAGGATTTTCCGCGGGGGAACTACGGTGCCCTCGCCGAGATCAAATGCGGGCGCCCGGCCGTCTCGTCCATCTTGCCGTCCATCTACTGTATCATCTTCGGAAAAAATGTTCTTAATTGTGCTACTTGTCCTTTTTTATTCTCTACATATGCACTATATGGTCATGTAATCATACAAAAAAAGTCTCTCATTAACTTTGTTCTTGCTAGAAATAAATACCCCCAATTGATTGCCTTTGGACGTTCATAATTATACCAAAGACATATTCTATCATTGTATCGTCTCTGACAAAGAAATATCCTTGTTTCGTGCATATTATATTCCGCCATCTAGACATGGGTACTTTTCAATATAGTAGCCGGATGTAGGGACCAAGTCTTTCCCAGATCTCATGGAAAAAGCCCTACTGCTGTAAGAGACAATGCCCCAATAT
>JADBJO010005566.1:0-10000 GCA_016801955.1 Conus betulinus
GTCAAAAAAACGTCGAAACGAGAGAAAAGCGAACAAAATCTACGACCAAAAAAAACAAAAACGAACCCCCACCTTCCACCATCAACCTACCCGCCCCGGCAACCACAAAACCCTCTAAACACCACAAGCCCGCCTCGAAAAACACCAAAAACCCCACCACCACCAAACAACAACCAACAAACAAGACAACCATACCACAACACAACTCATCCTACACTCCCCCGCCCACCAACTCACACCGCCACCAACGGCCACCTCCCGCAAACCAACAAATCCCCACCCCCGCGCTTCCCCCCAATGCCCACCACCACCACCACGACACAACACACCATAACTAAGTAATGTGCAGCGTGGGACTGTGATACTGGAACAGAACATCCTGCAATTACTAAAAGACCATCTTCCAATGCATACGAGGCACAATTGCCCAAATCCGCTGCCTACATCCCCATCCCCTTCCCATCTCAAATCTTCGCCCCGTTTTCCCTACCTGCCCTTGGTGAGAGAGAGAGAGAGAGAAGAGAGAGAGAGGACCGACAAGACGAGACAGCAACATACAGAGCAGACAGACGACCAGCCATGACCACTGATACATAGCTACAGACCATGACAGACCGACTGACTGACGACAGACACGACAGCAGAGAACTATATATACATTGCGTACATGAGAGACAGAAGAGACATACTGATATATGAGAGAGAGAGAGAGAGAGAGAAGGATCAGAGACGAGTGCGAGACATACCTGTTGATCACCGTCTGCCCTGTTTTTTCTCCTGTCTTTTGCTCTACACTTTTTCACATTTTCGAGGCGAAACTCGACTGAGGTCCAATCTCCCACGTTGCTCATAAATCCGCAACACTGAACAACCATAACATCTTCCACCCATCTGCCCAGCCTGCTAGTCTAAGATTTCGGTGTTGTATATCGTCGTCTATCGTTTTGCTGCCGTGGCATACAGCGACTTACTTAGTGCATAGTGCGATGTTTCCCTGTCGTGGTCATTATCCTTCCGGATCTGATTGTCTGTTTGTCTTCATGCTTCAACCACTTCCCCCTTCTTCTTTTCTGTTTGTGTTCTGTTCTATTTTTTTTTTCTTATTGTTTTTTCATGCTTCCATTCTCTACCTTCCATCCTTCACCCGTTTTTCCCCTTAAAAATAAACTTGCTTGTATTCTCAAGCCGATACCCCCGGTTCAATGTCGTTTAAATAAAAATTTATATTTAAAAAAATCACAATTTTATATAGTTTTTTAAATCCGTTTCTATAATAAACCTACTAAACCATCTTTTTGTTTTTTTTTTTTTTTTTTTTTTTTTTTTTTTTTTTTTTTTTTTTTGTGAAAGAAAAGAAATAGAAAGAGTATATGTTACGACCAGAGCTTTTTGTTTTTTTTCCGAGGACTGTCCTGCTGTCATATGCCTTTTTTTGTTTCTCGCTATTCTAACCTCCAGCCCCCACTCCCTGTCCTCCCCGCGCACCATCAAAAAATCGAGTAGATATAATGATGGCTTTTCATTCTGGTTCCTTTTGTGTCTTTTTTTCTTTTCTCTTTTCCTCTTTTCTTTTCCTGTCTTTTCTTTTTTTTTTTTCCTTTTTTGCTGAATAACAACTCGTAGGCAAGAGCCCCTTTTCCATGATGTACGGCGGAGTTTTCATTTTTCGTTTCCGATCCTCCATCCCACCCTCCCCCCTCCCCTTGCCTCTCTCTCCTCCTTCCCCCCTTCCGCCCTACCCCCCCTCCCCCCTTCAAATCTCCAAAGAACGTAGTTGTGATAACGATAAAAGGCAATATTGTTTTATCCTTTCTTTCCCCTTCCTTTTTAACAGAAAAACTAACAAAAATCAGGCATTTTAAGACCAATCACGATGCATTTATCTGCCCTTTGTACTTGTCTGTACTGGGCCCTCGTCGTTTTTTTTTCTCTTTTTTTGTTGTTTGTTTCCCTACCCGCCATCTCTCCCCTCCTCTACCTCTTTCCCTCTCTCTCCCTCTCTTCCCCACTCCATCAGTCCATCATTCTTTTCTCCTATCCCCACCCTCCCACTTCATATTCTACCCTCCTCTTCCCCTAACCGCCCACTTGGCGCATGCCCGTGGCTGCCATCTTCCCTCCCCCCCCCCCCCCCCCATCCGCCCATTCGAAAAGATCTGTTTTGTTATAAACTATATTGCAAACTAGTATTTTATCCCTTTATCTATTGTATCCATTTTCTATCTTTTCCCGTTTTGAAAACGGAACGCAAATGAACGAAAATAATGAGTGTGTCCGCCAATCGCCCATTTTCCATATTTTATGCTGATGTTTAACTTTTTCCTCACTTTTCCCGTTCACTGGACACGATGCTACCACGTCAGATTCAGGACTCACATAGAAGAAATCACAGCATCAGTGCCCTAAGCTGCCCTACTCCACTTACCCTGCGCGCCTATCCTGCGCGCCTCCTTTGTAGGTTCTGGGGCTAACCCGGTGTCGTTCATTTCCCGATCCTCCTATCTTCCCCCGCTCCTCTTCTCTCCTCCTTCCTCTCTTCCTTCCCCTTCCTCTGGCCTCTTCCTCCTGCTCCTCCTACTTTTCTCCTTTCTCACATCGTTCTTCCCTCACAACGTCATTAGAATCCTTGTCCATATCGCTTCATCCCTCACCGTCAATCAGGCTCCTCCGACGCCCCTGATCATTCCCCCAATATCCTCGGTCGCGTTCCCTATCCCCCCCTCTCCCGGGGGGCTCTTCCAATCCATCCACCCTCATCATCATCATCATCATCATCAAATCAATCACCACCACTCCCCCTCCCTCCTCCCATACCACCACCAACAACCCCACCAACCATTTACCTTAACCACAATCACCAACTTCATTTGGTCATCTCAATCCTCATTCTACCATCCACCCATTGACCATCACCCACCACCACCTGCCTCATATCCTCTCGCCCCTCATTTTCACACTCGTCAACCCGTCTACCAAGGAATAGATCATCACAGAATAGCAGTCGTGCTTTCCGACAATATCATCAGAACGTATTAGCATTCCCTTTGGACCTACCATCATGAGACTTAGCATCCCTTCTCTCTTTTTCCGGACTGTATCCAATCTAGAGATAATCATTCCTTACGTACGATATTTCAGAGATAGTATTTCTCTTTTCATCTGCTTCCCTTCCCTTTTGACATATAACCCATCTAGGTCTAGCCATGTCTCCATTCCAAATCCTTCACCATACCCTCCTGCCCCTCCCTCAGTTAGTTTTTTCCCGTTTCCATTCGCGCACTTTTCGTCCCGCTCGCCCGCCCCCGCCCCCGGGTCGGCTGTTTTTCTGACTTCACCTAGAGATAGGTATTCCCTCTCCTTTGACATGTTACTCATGACCAGTATTTCCCCCTTTTGACCTTTCACCCAGACTAGTAATTCCGTCTCGACCTATCACTATAAATCTGACCTTCCCTCTCCCTTTTGCATTTTTCACCAGAGATAGTATTCCCCCTTCTGCCATAGCAACCATAGACCCCATTTCTACACGTTCGACATACACCCAAAGACCAGGATTCCTCTCTGCTCATCACCATCACTCGGCGGGGGGGTGCGCGCGTCTAGCATCCCGGTTCCCTTGCCTACGCGTGTATTCAAAAAGATCAGTGTCCTTTTTTTGGCCATATGTTCTGGAGCGACTAAATTAATCTTCTCGCCTCTTGACATATCCCAGAGAACGCATTAACCCTTTTTACCATATCACCAAAGCAGTATTGTTTTTTTACGATATCCACAATATGTGATATATGGGTGCGGCGTGGTTTAAACAAGTCCCGGCCGCGCGGTGAGTTCCGGCTATCCTGGTCGGTCTCTGGCCGTGTCTGGGGTTTTGACATATTCACCAAATACTGGTTATCATACCCTCTCTCTGACGTCCCTCCCAGAGATAGCATTCCTCTTCCTATAATTCTCTGCCGATATCCCCCACAAGATGCCATTTCCATTTCTGACTCTAATCCCCCAGAGACCAGCGCATTCTCTCTTACCATATTTCCTTCCTGCATACATCTCCAAGATAGTGTCTTTCCTCTCTTTTTGTGACGATAACTTCCACCTAAGAAGAGTGTTTACCCTTTCTTGACATATCACCAAAGACTCCGTAGTCCTTTCCCCCTTTGACTATCCCACACAACATGACATATACAATTCCCTGCTTGAATATCACACCACCAGAGACAGCATTTTTCTCCTTCTTGCTATCTCACCAGAGATTAGTATTCTCTTTTGGACATATCACTATAGAAGAGCGTTTCCCCCTTTATCTGGGTAACACCTATCACCAAAGAGGAGCATTATTCCCCTTTTGGGGGGGACATCCCACCAAAAAGCGTTATCTCCCTCTTCTGATATATCCTAAGAGATAGCCTCTCTCTATCGCTTCTCCTCTCACTCCTCCCTCTCTCTCTCTCCAAATCCTCTTCTCTCCTCCCATCTCCGCCTCCTCTCCTAGCTCTCCCTCCTCCACCTGCCACCCCTCCCCTCCGTCCCTCCCACTCGCTCTCCGCTCCTCCTCCTCCAAATCATCATCCTCCATCGCTCCTTACATCTCCGCCTCTCCCTCATCTCCTTCTCTCTCTCCCGCTCTCCTCCCTCCCGTCTCTTCTCCCTGTCTCCACTATCTCTACACCGCTTCTCATCGCCTATCTCACCTCTCTCTGCTCCCCTCGCCCACGCCCTCTCCCATACGCTCTCTCGCCCACATCTCAAGATCGCAGTCTCTCCTCTCCGCTCTCCCTTTAAAATCACCTCTCTCAAAATCTCCTCGCTCCCCCCTCCCGCCTCGCCATCCTCTCTCTCCCCCCGTCGCGCCGTCTCCCCCTCGCCTCTCTCTCCCTCAATCTCTCTGCTCTCTCCCCCTCCTCTCGCTCGCTGTCTCTCTCTTCATCTCTCTCGCTCTCGTCTCGCTCGCATCTCCTCTCTCTCAGTCTCTCTCTCTCCTCGTTGCTTCGTCTTCTTCTTCCTGTTATTCCTCTACCTCTGCGGCTGCCTCCTCTCGCCTCCCTCCCTTCTCCCAGCTTCGGTCGCCACCCCCCCCCACCCACCATCCAGCACCCCAGACACCTCTAAACCCCTACCATACCACCCCATCCACCCCGTAGTACGTTGAGCAGCGGAAACTGCAGGAAAAAAACCATAATCAAGCATGAGTGCAAAGTGGAAAAAAAGAGAAAAATAAGGAAGGAAGGAAGGAAAAGAAGAAAAGAAGGAAGGAAGAAGGTAAGGTGAGAGTCAATTAAGTGAGGGAAAAACATGGTGTAACGTTGACACCAGCCGTGGTTTTGCTCCTTATCTCAGCGCCACACTAAAATTGATTAGAAGAGTCGTAAACTTTTGGGGGAATACACTTCCTTCTCCTTTGTATGTGAGTGTGTGGTGGTGTGGTGTGATGGTTGTGTGTGTGGGGGGGGGGGGGGATGTTCAAGGTCAAAACTTTTGAAGAATGCACTTCTTCTGGTGAGTGAGTAAAGAGAGAGAGAAAACAGAAGAGAGAGTTGTGCCCGTGTGTGTGTGTTGTGTGTGGTTGTGTTTGCGCGCGCGCCGCGCGCGCGTAAAAATACGTGTTTTGTTGTTCATGGTGTCTCTAAGTTGGGGGTATAATTCGTATGTTTGTTGTCTGTGTAACTTGTACGCTGTGCAGTGCGTTGCGTGCGCACGCGCACATGCGCGCGCGTGTTGTGTGTTGTGCGTGTGTGTGTGTGTTGTGTGTGTGTGTGTCTGTGTGTACTGTTTGTGTTGATGGATGAGTTCGTGTTGTGTTTTGCGATTTGTCTGATGTTCGTGTGTGAATAGGTGCGTGAGTTTGGTAGGCATGCAGTAGGTACGTGTAAATGTGTGTGCGTATGTGAATCTGTCGTGCGTGTTGTGTGTGTGTGTGTGTGTGATGTGTGCTGTGTGTTGTGTGGTGCGTCCGCGCGCCGCGTGCGTGCGTATGTGCGTGCGTGTATGTGTTGTGTCATGCCCGTGTGTGAGTGAATGTTTGTGTCGTGTGAGGATACGCGGCCGTGTGCGCGCGCGAGCGAGCCTAGATGAGTGAACTGAGTGAGTAAAATGATATATAGTGCGCATGAGAGCAAACAACCGTAAACGTGCCATCGGAGCGAGAGAAACAGATAGAATACCTACAAAGCTTAGAAGATGACACTGCTATGATCCATACAGAAGAAAAAAAAACCAGGAAAGAGAGACAAGCCTAACTAAGATAAGATCATTCGGTGAACTTAAAACGTGCGGCGTATTCATGCCAATCTGAAAGGACGGTGAAGATGAGAATTAGGGAGGATGTATGAAGGAGGGTTGAGAGAGACATTGCAGACAGACTGATTGACTGAATCTGAACAGAACGGGCCGATCGACTTAGCCGAAAAACGGGAGTGCAGACGACACAGAGAGACAGAGCGGTGGACCGACAACGAACAGACTACATAACCAACATACATACAGCAGACATGATGACTGAAGGCGACTGAAACAGTAAACAAGAGCTAGTCACAGAAAGGAGAAAGATACACAGAGAGATAGATGTAGAAAGAAACTACACGAGGAGAGAGATACGAGATAGAGTAGCAGGAGGAGCGGACGAAGTGAGAGAGAATGCGGAAATGTCATCCCGTTGGACACTAGAAAGCAAACAGAATCAAAAAACACGTCAGTAACAGACTGCCAGTCACGCTTCGGTTTTCGATTAGCACCTTCCAAGACACATCATCCATCACGCCGCCGATTCTTTCCTGTACACAAAGAAGACAATTGTGAAAGCAACAGAAAAGAGTAAAACAACTACATGAAGCGTTAGAAGCACAAGAAGCAAATATAAATTAATAAGATACATATAATCTTTTACCAAAACATGTCAAATAAACCATGTACGAAGTGGCGCCTATGTGGAAGAAGCCTATGAGATCTGTCAATGTCGACTACGAATCCTGGATGCTGCCCTTGATTGCCGAGAGCTCTGTGCACGTCGGAATCGTCCATCAGTTCAGTTGAACGGGTCCTTCCTAGGGCCACATTTCATGCAATCTGTTCCCTTCCTCAAAGTTCTCGCTTTAATCTCGTGTTAGTACAGCAGATTCTATGTGCGGATGAACACCTTGTGGGGGCTAGTCATTTTCAAACCCCAAACTGGCTTGTTGCGTGGTGTACAATGTAACCTGATGTAACAACGAGTAACATACAATCTCTGTCCTGCACCGTTGCCAGTCTCAGACCCCCAAATTGAGTTGTCAAGCCACACCACGAAGCAGTCCAACCAGTTCGAATACTTTCATATCTATGTTTCTTGTCTCGTTGAATCATCGTCTGGCACCGAGCTTTTGCTCCTCCCGCCCTCCTATCCCTCCCACCCCCCGTCCTTCCCACCCCTATCACACATGCGATTACTATCAAGCAAATGTGATGTTTGATTCATTTTTTCTTTGCTACTTTTTCTCTTTCATCTTTTTCCTAGCTTCTTCTGCACCTTGTCATGTCTTATCTCAATCATGTACAAGTACTTTTAATATTTCTGTCCGACTTTTGCCTTCTCATCCTGGCATTCTTCTAATTTTTTTCTTTACTTCTTATAATGTTACTTGTTTTCGTCTCTTCTGCTCCGATCCTCCTCAGCCTCCTTCTCCTCCTTCCTCATCACTTCTTCACGTCACACCTCCCTCTATTCTCTTTCCCTCGTTTATTGCTTGCATATCTCGCTGACTTATCCTAGCAACTGCTGCTGGCTGAGGCTGCTCCTTCCCGCATCCTCCATCGCTACTCTTCTTTCCCTGTCTTTTTCCTCCTCCTTCTTTTGCCTCACTCCTTTCGTTACAGTCATATACTATGTCTTCTTCAGTATATTTCATTCTTTCACTTCCTTCTTCTCTTCACTCTTCTCCTCCCTTCTTACTATACTTCTGTTTCTAACTCTTTTCTTTCTGTCTCAACTCTTTTTCTTCATCACATGCTTCTCTTCCTTCTTCTTCTCTCTTGGTTGTATGTTTTTTCAGTCTGCTTTCTCGTCCGTCTTATTCCATGCTTCAAACTTCTTCTATCGTGCCCTTCTAATTATCATCATACAATCAGCACAGCACAAGCAGTTGCAGCGGTAACATTTTGGCTTTAATTTCCCTCTCCTTCTTCTATCTTCTTTCATGACATACTCATCTTGGCTATCCCCTTTCCTTAGCACTTCTCCTTCCGCTTCTCTCAGCAGCTTTCGCAGCAGCGCATCTCTGTCTATATTTTCTCACCCCTTTCATCTTTCTCACACCCTGACCATTCCTCACCGTAACATCTCTCTCACAACTCGCTCACCTGTTCTCTCTCATTCTCAATCCATCTACAAGCTTCTTCTCATTCTCTCACCATTCCCCCGCCCCCCACCCCCTCTCACCCACCCCTCCCCGTCTCACTCCGCCCAGCCCCCCCCACAACCCGCTCACAGTAGCACCAGGCGCGCCGCAGTATTCGATACGCCCCCCATCACGAGGTCATCTCCCGTTCTCTTCTTTCCCAGCACGCATACAAGCGCTCACAGTACTAAGTGCAGATCGTTCGTCCTAGCAGTTCCAGCACAGCAGTCCACAGGCAGCATCGGTATTAGGGTATTCGTCGTTGAGGCAGGCACTCCTAGCAGAGTAGACACCGCGCCACTGCTCTGAGTCCTCTTTGTGTTGATATCGCAGTGTGCCAGTTCTGATCAAACAAACATAGACACCATCTGCTAACCCCCCTGCTTACAACAGTAATTCCTCGCCAGCCACGGAACTAGTAAGACGAAAGAAAAATAAAATCCATGAAATTTTGCTGTAAAACAAAAAACTTGCAAACTTTTTTAAATAAAAATAAGAGAATCAAAGAACCTTTCCCTCCTTCCCTGAAATCTTCTTCTTCCACAATGCCAGTGCATTGGTATTCGAGAAGAACGCGAACATGTGTTACATTACATAAAAAAAATAAAACAAACAAACAGGAAAAAGGCCGAAGTTCTCTGGCTCTACAATTCCTTTAACACTTGCAGCCTGGGCTGAAACCGGTGTTGCAACTTGCCGCAGGAAGCGCTAACCGCTAATTAAGAGTTAACTCATTACCTCCCCGTGGGCACCCGCGGGTTCTTTGGCACCAAAGGCAAGGACCGCAAGCCAGGAGCAATCAGGGGCGAACGAGGCCGAAGCAATTGATTTCGCTGTCGTGGCATCTTCAGGGATTGGGGAGAGGGGGAGGCGAGGGGGGGGGGAGGGTAACCTGCCAGTACTCCTGTTGACATACCTTGCCTGGCTTTTTTCCGTCCGTACCCCCTTGCCCTCTGCTTCTTCCCTTGTCTTAGAGCAGGGCGCGCCGCGCCGCGTGGGAGAGAGAGAATCGGTGACTGGTCCTTTGGCTTAACACGAAGGAAGAGAAGGTTGGAGGTAATCTAGGATGGGGTAATTTGAAGCAGCTGACATGCACCTGCCTTCTTGATCGTTGTTGTTGTTGTTTGTTGTTGTTGATGATGATAATGATGATGGTGATCTTTTCGTCCGTCCGTCGTAGTCGTCGTCTTGTCTTTCCTCGTTGCTTTGTTGTTGTTCATCATCATCATCATCATCATCATCATCATCATCATCATCAATCATCATCATCATCATCATCATCAACAACACAACAACAACAACACACAATCATCATCTCTATCATCTTCTATTTCCTTTTTTTCTGCTTGTCCTTTTCTTCTTCTTCTTCTTCTTCTTCTTCTTCTTCTTCTTCTTTTCTTTTGCTTCTTCTTCTTCTTCTTCTTCTTCTTCTTCTTGTCATGAGCACAGAACATAAAAACCCCTCAAGCTATACCTTTTCCTCTCAGTAGAGAAAATAACCCATATGTAATGTTCTTTCGCCTTTTTTTTCGAGGGGGGGGGGGGGGGGGGGGGGGAGGTTGGGGTGGGTCTTTATCTCTTCTTTATTATTTTTTTTCCTCATCTTCATAACCTGAAACTGTAATAATAATGAT
>JADBJO010005566.1:32500-35000 GCA_016801955.1 Conus betulinus
AGTGTGTGCTTATTTGTGTGTGGGCGCATTTATGTATATGTGTGTGTATGCGTCTTTGTGTGCGCGTGCGTGCGAGCTCGCGCGTGTATCTCTCTCTCGCCTCTCTCTCTCTCTCTCTCTCTCTCTCTCTCTCTCTCTCTCTCTTCTCTCTCTCTCTCTCTCTCTCTGTTGACGTCTGCGTGCGCACGTGTGGCTAGCTAATCGAACAGGAAAGTCAAGGGAGGAATCTATAAGGGTCCAGATGACGGTAGATTGGCCCGAGCCCGGATCAGCCGCCACATGTGAGCGACTCCCCCCCCCCTCCCCCCCACCTCCCCCCCCCCCCCCCCCCCCCCCCCCGCCTCCCCCCCAACACACACACATTGATCGATCTGTATGTATCATAGTGCATTCATGCAGAGCAAGACTCCGTCCCCTAGCAGACTCTACCTGTGTGCCTAGGTAGGTGGGTTTGTGTCTCTCTTTGTGTGTGCACAATGATGATCTCCGCGTCCGCCTGAAAATGTTGTGTCCAGGATTGAGCGGTGTGAAGCGACACTTTCCGCTCCCTGCCCAAAGTGTTTCGTCTGTAACTGTATCCGCCGAGTTTTGAAAAAAAAAAAAAAAAAGAAAGAAAGGACAGAAAGAAAGAAAAAGAAGAAGAAAAAAAAACTCCTGCGAGCAAGGCTTTATTTCGAGAGTGGTTTTTTCCTGATAGAATTTTGTTTCGTCAGCCTTTTTGTTCCCCCTGTAAACGTAACTGATACCCACCCCCCCCCCCCCCCCCCCCCCCCCCCCCCCCCCCCTCTCTCTCTCTCTACACGAGATCAGAGGCTGGTGCGTGGCGATTAGCTTTTCAGTGGTAGTGTTTTTTTTTTTTTTTGTTTGTTTGTTTGTTTGTTTTTTTGCTCCTGCACCGTGTGGTCTGTTTTCTATTTCAGCATTCGTTTAGAGTTTATGGGCGAGTAACTATTTCATCATGTGAGCAAGAGTTACCATACTTGTTCGTAAATTTCAAGTGCCCGTGCCCGAAACAAACAAACAAACGAAAACAAAAACACAAAACAAAACAAAACAAACAAAAGACTTCGTTTGTCGCTCTTTGTGGTCTGATCTGACGCTGAGCTGCTTTCCTTTTCATACAGAAGAATGTATGTTTATGAAGATAATATGTTTTATAGCGTTTATAGTGTAGAGTGTGACACACGTGCACAGCTTAATGATGTCTTCATTACCCTGTGCCTATATAGTGTCTCTCTTCGAGGCTAACTCTGTGTAGAGAATTGCCAATTAGGCTCACGTGCTACGCTAATCGGTCCAGTGACTGATAAACTTGACACTGACACACTTTTGAATTGTCATTAGCAAATAAGCCCTGTTGGCAAGGATGGGGGGTGGGGGGGTACAATTACTGCATTAAAAGACAGTGATCAAGAAACAATTTGTGAAAGTAAAAGTCAGAAATAAGTAAACAAGTAAACTGATAAACTAATGAACAGTTAAGACCAGGGTATCATGTTAACAAACAAACAAAACAAAAAACCCACAAAATTCTACGTTTTAATATCAATGAACGCATTTTCAAGCCTGTTAACAATCTGAACCTCAAACCTACCTAATGATAGATCAACACACACACACAAAATAAACTTTTCTTTCGAATACATAAACGAACGAAGAAATAAAGGAGACAAGAACTAATCGTCCTCAAGAGGTGGTCTTCGTTCCGTTTCCTTTTTCGTTCTTTCCCGTGTTTTCTTTTTCCCGTGCCTTCGTGTTGTGGACCGGTTGCCCTCTGGATGTCTTATCTGACCTGGATCTGAGTTCTGCGATTCTCCGAGCACCTTGGGCTGAGTGAGACCTTCTCTTCATTCAGCGAAGCGCATTGCATTCCTTCTTGTCTCCGGGTGGGGGAGGGGCTGGAGGGAAGGAAAGAGAGAAAGGAAGGAAGGAAGGAAGGAAAAATGTGGGGCGAGGAGACGGACAAGAAGAAGAAGCCTCGCTTATCTCTGCTGGTGCCAGACCCTCGACCTGTGCCGCAAGTGGTGTTCAGGTATGGAAAAAAGGTTGATGTGAGGGTGGTGAGAGTTCATGTGTGTGTGTGTGTGTGTGTGTGTGTGTGTGTGTGTGTGTGTGTGTGTGTGTGTGTGTGTGTGTGTGTGTGTGTGTGTGTGTGTGTGTGTGTGTGTGTGTGTGTGTGTGTGTGTGTGTGTGTGTTGTGTGTGTGTGTGTGTGTGTGTGTGTGTGTGTGTGTGTGTGTGGGGGGGGGGGGGGGGGATGCATGTGTGTGCGTGTGTGTCTGTGTTGTGTGTGTTGTGTGTGTGTATGTGTGTAAGTGTGTGTGTGTGTCTGTCTGTCTGTCTGTCTGTCTGTCTGTCTGTCAATCAGTCTGCCTTTGAACATGTGTGTCTGTCTACGTCTGTGTTCCTTTGTTCTTGTTATTGTTTGGGGATGTGGTCGGTGGGGTTTTTTTCCCCTTGGGATGCGTTCGAAAAGAGTGGATCGTTCTGGTGTGAAATGG
>JADBJO010005566.1:52500-62500 GCA_016801955.1 Conus betulinus
GTGTGCGTGTGTAATCTTTGGTAACGTCCTAAGTGAAAATAATGAAATACAACATGCAAATGTTCTTGTTCATCTTTCAGCCTTTATCTTTACAATGTGTGATTTGTTTTTTCGTTACTAAAACAAAAAGAAAAACAAAACCGATCAGCACGATAGCACAGAAATAGGAGGGAAATTCCCCGCCCATTTACTTTTACGCTAACGCTGTCTCGCTGTTTCTGACACACACACACACACACACACACACACACACACACACCCACACACACACACCACCTTTTTCCTCCCCCCCCCCCCCCCTTTCCTCCCCCCCTTCGCGTACGGCAGTGATGAAAGGAACAACAGGCAAAGGTAATGGCTGCCATCACTCCGACAAAGGGTAAACTACTACCGTGGCTGTCCTTCATCTTTTTTTCAGATTTCTCTCCCTTTCTGTGCGGTCATGTGTGTGGGGAACCACGCTTGGTTTACAGGAATTAATTAATTTCAGTTCTGGCCATAGATGTAACGAACAGGGAGCGGTCAGAGACTGTAGTCACACGATTATCTCTTTGATTAGAAGGAAAAAAGGTGTGTGTGTGTGTGTGTGTGTGTGTGTGTGTGTGTGTGTGTGTGTGTGTGTGTGTGTGTGTGTGTGTGTGTGTGTGTGTGTGTGTGTGTGTGTGTGTGTGTGTGTGTGTGTGTGTGTGTGTGTGTGTGTGTGTGTGAGTGTTGGTGTGTGTGTGTGTTGTGTTGGTTCGGTGTTTGATGGGTAAGATTTGGTGGTTCGTTTTTTCATTCACTTTAAGAAAAGACTAACCTCGTTGTAAAGGTTGTGCGTAATGGCTTTCCTCCCCAACGGTTCTTTGTTGGGCTGAAAGGACCCATCGATCAGTGGATCACCCCGCAGCTGATTCGTTTTAAGATTATCAGAGAGAATTCAACTTTGTTTTAACAAGATTGTAGGCTGATCGTTTTCCCATAAGGCAATTCATTGCCATTTCAACGAAAGTTCTTACGACTTAAATTGACTATTTGATTCGGTATGTTAACATGGATAATTTCTAAATGGAAACAATAAACTGCTTGCTTTGATTTTTGTAGGGTTTTTTGTTGTTTGTTTTTTTAATGTCTAAATATCAAATTTTCGACTGAGTTAAAACTTGTGTTATATACGTGATAGACCTTTCAAAAGAAATTATTTTTAACCATGCAGCAAAAAGAGAGCTTGGAGTCAGTAAGGTTCAAGTTGAGCTAATTATGCTCAAATCTGCAACTTTACCATGCGATGAATGTGCATTTCTCTATGATGTCATCGGGAACTGGGATTTTTGTAGCTGTGCATGCTGAAGATTTTTTTTTTTTTTCAGTGATGGACGTTTGTATAACGCATTTGATACAAACAAAATAACGCTTACAAATTGATTTGACATGTTGTTTTAGAGTACTGTACTAACAAAGCGTACAATCGGTCTTCAAAATAAAACTCCGCCGATTTCTAAATGTGCATTTCAAACAGTTCAAGTAGCGAAACGAAACCCCCCCCAAAAAAATGTTAGTAAAGTATTTGTTTCCGGTTTCATTCTGTGGTGTGTTTTCTTTACCAGAAAAAAAAGTTTTATATCGATTCCTGATTACTTGCATTGTATTGTATGTGTGTGTGTGTGTGTGTGTGTGTGTGTGTGTGTGTGTGTGTGTGTGTGTGTGTGTGTGTGAAAGAAGTGCAGCGTAGGGAAGAGGAAATGGGGGGGGGGGGGGGTGATAGTAGAAAACCAGTTAGGGGAAATGAGGCCGGAAGACCGACAAAAAGCAAATGGGGAGAAAAAAACAGGAATGCTGAAGACCCACAAGAGCGGAGAGAAGTGTCTGATCTTATTCTTTGATTCTGACACTTTAGATCATTCAAAGCAGACCTTGAATCAATACAGCCTGGGCCTAGGAAAGTCGGGGGGGGAAGCAGACGGAGGGGTACTTCAGTCCGCCACGATAACATTGATCGAATCGGACGTATAAACAGAATCGCCATTTCCTTGGGTGGATGGTTTGTCAGGCTGCTTAAAAAGACGATGGGGGGAAAGTCTCCATAGTGTTGCCCATTGCTAAAACCTGATCCATCTGTGCACACTTTTCGTGTACATCGATTGCATTGCATTTGTGTTATTTTTGAAACAGGAGATTCTTTCAAGCTGAATCTCCTCAGTGTTCGAAGCAAAATGTAGAAGCATTAAAAAAAAAAAAATCTTCCAACAAATCGTTTTGTTTAGACATTGCAAGTGCATAAGTTAGATAAATATCTACATGAATCGCTCCTGCTACAGCTGGTTTTTGCTGACTGTGTTCAGAACATTAGATATCCGAGCTTTTTCTACTCTTGATGTTTTCCCCGGTGCGGTTAGAATGTAAAAATATACACCAAAAAAAAAAGAAACAAAAAAAACTGCAGCCTTACTGTAAACAAAGCAAAATACACGAAAGATGTTAGTTTGTTGTTGAGATTCAGATTGTTCCATTTGTATTCAAAACTGGCAGATGTTCTGGGTTGTTTACCGTGTTTTGAACAGACCAGTCTCTGAAACGTATGCTAATTCAAAAAAAAAGTACACAATACATTGAAAACCGGAAATGGACTGTACAAGTATTCTGTAATATGAGCTGTCAAGATTGCCATAGTTTGCTGTGAAAAAAGAGAGAGGAAATAACAGCCTGGGCTTTCCTTATTTCAACTCTAAAGACTGTTTGTGTGCTTGTCTGAAACGTTACACACAGATGATTGATTTCGACACTCCTGACAATGCAGACCTCGCCACACAAAATCATGTTTTCGCCACGGGGAACGACGAAAGAGTCGGGCCGACAGAGTTGCTTCCCATGTACTTTTCCGTCACAGGATATGGAAATACGAAGTTTGTGTTCACATTCCTGATCACAGCTTTTTCTTTTCTGGGTTTTTCTTTTGGAATCCATCGAATGACGTTTCCTTCGCACACATCTCGACAAACAATTCAAAACAGTCACGGTGTCATTCTCCAGTGTTGCAGCCTATCTTGGTGCTAAAGTGTGTCTGCAGTACGCTACAGCGAGATTAGACGGTCATTAATTTCAGATCTAGGACCAGCCTGTGGGTTTGTTTGTTTTTGTTTTGTTTTGTTCTTGGACTCCCGGCTGGGAGGTCGTGGGTTCGAATCCCATCAGAGTCATGTGGGTTTTTCTGCCCCGACCGGCTCCTACCCAGAGTTGAGTTTGCTGCGGACTCAGTTGGGAAAGACTGGGACCACACAGTCGAGTTTCATCCACTTAATGGATGCGTTCTGAGAGTGTTGCTCAAAATTTCCTGACCAACACTGCAGGTGCCTGTATCTCTCGGGCTGGTTGACGCCGGGATATATTATGAAAGGAAGCGTAGAGTACAGCCCTGTCATGTAGTCTCAGACCGAAATGGAAATGGAAATCCGTAGCATCATCTTCATCATCCTCATTCTCATCGATCAGCATAAAAAAAAAAAAAAAAATGTCTCAGGTTCTGTGGGCCCTTCATGCCCTGCTCTCATGGTGACCTCAGTTTCGATGTCCTCTCCACGTCTGTGGCCTTGGTTTGGTTCCGTCGGGGTCACCGGTATCGGCGAGTCCATGGGGGCTGTCGTTGGACGGACGTGGTGGCGCCCTCGGAGGGGAGAGCTCACTCACGCCGGCTCCGCGACTAAGCAATTATTGTCGTCAGTAGGGGGCTTAGTAGGTGGTGTCCTGCGTATGTTAGATCAGAACAGGCGCCACTGAACACCACCTGAAGTGACTCGGCAGCAGTGCAGTGTGTCTCCTCCGGTGGGTTGCCTCTTGACGACTTGACATTGACTGCTCCCTGTGGATTGCCGGTGCCGGGGCTGCGGCGGGGGACCAGCCGGGCTGTGGCTGTGGTGGGGGGGTGTCGGAATGAGCGGCGTGGGTGCACTGCCTCTGAGGTGGACTATGTAGAGAAAATTTTAGAGTAAAAAAGCAGTGATGGTACCTATAGTGTAGCTTTGTTTGTTTGTTGTTTTTAAACACTGCCCACTAGGGATGCGAGGAATGTTCCTTCTTCCACCGCTTTCCTATACAGCTGAAGACCGGTAAGATATGACGTTTTCTGATGTACGTGTCTCGAGACCGTGTACAGAAACTTGGAACTAAATGTAGACAACAACAGAATCTCAACTGGAAAGCCACAGACAAAACATATGGTTTCTGTTGTTCTATGCTTTGATCAAGTCATCATCATGTTAGTGCCAAGGGACGTAACCGCGACGCTGTAATCAGAACATTTAGTAAAGTCCCTTCATTGGCCAGTCTTTGGATGTAAAAATCATTTATTTCCACTGACAGCGTCTGGGGAAACCGTTTCAGAAACGGCACTTTCACATATCTAGAGCACTCTTGCAATGACCAGTTCAGTAGGCCTTCACTACACAAACCGTAGTATCAATTGTATCACGGCTGAAACTTTAGAATAGTGGCGCGAACCCGTGGAGGTTTTTTTCCCCTTCCAAGTTTTGCATTATTTGTCGTTTCATTTTCAGGTCTGTTGTAGTCCATTTTTCAGAACTCTACAGCTAGACAACACACATGCTACTCTGTCCCCATGGGAAAAAAAATCCACGTTTCGATTCACGATTGCTTGCAACCGCTGCACAAGGTTGCCTTTTTCCTCTCTGGGAACTGCTTTCGATGCGTGCTTTTGAATATTTTGACCTGCAACAACAAAACATGCTCATTGTCGTTAATGGAAATCTGCTGTAGTCAAAGGCAGCTTTTGGTTCGCTCAGGTAGGCCAGCCCTCGCACGCTTGCTCTGTGGCCTCTCCGCCGTTGTGGTGGCAGACCAGGAAGTGTTTTTCAGTCGCCGTGTACAGCACGCATTAACTGCTGTCAAAAGAGTTCTAATGGGTGGTAAAGAAAAAAAAAAGAAAAGAAAAAGAAAAGAAATGCGTTTGCACCGGTAAGTGGGCAGACCAATAAGAGCGCGACAACCTTGGGCGTAGTCCACAAAATCAGGACAGATGGAAAAAATGGCGATTTCGGGCTGTTTAGTTATCATAACTGGAAAGGGATTTTTTTTTCCCCGTGCACGCATGTGACCCAAAATGTTTTCAGCGTAGACTTTATATCGGACTACACAGTAAAAACCGAAGACCGACAGAATGCGAAATGTCGTTAGAAAACAACAACAGCTCAGGAGCTTGACGCTACCGATCTACAGTTAAAGCACTTCGCTTTGTCACGGTCACCAGAGATGAAAAAATCACTGACAGTTAGATCTAGGCGCTAAAGTCTGCTTCTTCCCCCTCGGCCTCCCCCTCCTGCTCCTGTCCCTCCCAGCCCCCTAACCCCACTAATTTATTTCATTTTACCCCTTTCCACTGTTCCACCACCGTTACCAGCAAGAAATGGACAACGGTCACAAAAAAAAAAAAACAACAAAAAAAAACTTCAGGTGACTACGAATTCGGTGTATGAGGTAGACATGATGAGGTAGACATGATAAGGTGACCTGATGATGAGGTAGACAATGATTTGCCCTCCACCGTGATGAATTCGTCAGTGATTTCATGAGGCTAGAAGAAGGCTGTCAATACTCTGTCTTCCTGTCCCGCCTTTGCATCTGCCTCTGCATCTGCCTTGGCATCTGCCAACATTTTTTCAAATAGTCCCCACTGCACTCCGTTTGTACATCTCGCATTTACTTGGATGCAAATAGCGAGGCGAAAAAAAAAAACGAAAAAAAAAAAAACACACACCAGCGATGGAGTGGGAAAGACGTAAAAGCTTTGGGGACACTGTGATTTCAGATAACTTTCTGTTTGTGCCCACCCTCATATCATTCAGTGAAGTGATACCCCCGACGAATGAGTTCTGTGCGTGCGCAATAAAAAAAAAAAAAAAAGGCCCCATGTTTGAACCGTTCCTGCTGCGACGATCCAAATGATGGCGCATTGGTAAAAGGGTAAACTCCCACGGCGTGACACGTCTCTGGTCTTCCGTTTTCTGTCTTTTCTTTTTCTTTCTTTCTTGCCGTTTTTTTCTGTGTGTGTGTGTGTGTGTGTGTGTGTGTGTGTGTGTGTGTGTCCCATCCCAGGCCATAGTACTGTCTAAAGAAAACGCATTGCGTTTAGTTGGAGGAGTGCAGACATACGCATTCAACGAATGCAGGCTACACGCCACAATTAGAAAAAAAAAAATCACCGATTGCTGCATGTTGCATATTACGCTTTTTGAGGAACTGCATGCTCGCAAACGAAACCAGCCTTTCAACAGACAAAAGTCTTCATAGAACAGTCCTGCCCTCTGACACCCCCCAACCCTCCCCCTCCTGTCTTCCTTCCCTTCCGCCTCCGTTTCACCCTCCGCCCCGCCCAGGCTCCCAGTCCCACAACACACGCACACTCCACCACCACCAATCATTTCACTGGGTTTAAGGGATTTCTACCGATGACATCACACACGGTCCAGAAATACATGAACCACCACCCCCTACTGTGACGTCAGCTGTCAGGCGCCATAACTCACCCGTGTTCCAACATTTGCGCCAGCTTAGCTCTCCCACTCCCATCCCATCTCCACTCTGTCCTCCTCCTCCTCCTCCTCCCAGACAGTCATATATTCCGTTCTTTTTCCAACCCCATCTCCATAGAAACAGCAGACTATCTCCTCTACACCTTGATGCGCAAATGAAAAGAGAAAAAAAAAAAAGTGGGAATCGACTCGCAAACACAGTACAAATTCCAGAGAGAGAGAGACGGGGGGGGGGGGGGGGGGGGGGGGGGGGGGGGGGAGGGGGAATATTCGAACACTTAGTCACGGCCTTAGTGTATGAATTCCTGGTGTGTTCCCTGCAAGAAATGCCATGGGGTGGGGGTGGGGGGTGGGGGGTTGGAAGACTTTGGAAGGCGGAGGTTTGGGAAAAGGCTACATTGATATTCGTGACCGCTGACATTTTCACGACACCTACTGTGTGCATCGAGCGTGCAGTGGTTGGCTGCCT
This sequence comes from Conus betulinus, assembly GCA_016801955.1. Classification (NCBI taxonomy): domain Eukaryota; kingdom Metazoa; phylum Mollusca; class Gastropoda; order Neogastropoda; family Conidae; genus Conus; species Conus betulinus. The sequence goes on from JADBJO010005566.1 coordinate 59,491, forward strand.
TTCTTGCTTTGTGCGCGTGTTTACACGGCGAGTCCAGTGTAACGACGGACTCTCTTGTAAGTGAGGTTGTGTCTTCAAGTTCATCGCTCACCAAACTGACGGTTGTTGAGAAGAAAAATCCCCACCAGTACCCGCGTTTGTTTCTTTGTTTGGGTTGGTTGATTTTGTCTGTACATGTTTGTGTATGAGTAGAAATAGATAGATAGATAGAGATAGAGAGGGAGAAACAGATAGATAAACAGACAGATCAACAGATAGATAGACAGGCAGATGGATAGGTAGACAGGCAGATAGAAAGATAAACAGAAAGATAGATAGACAGATAGATAGATAAATAGAGACGTGTGCTTGTGCGTGTGTGTGTGTGTGTGTGCGTGTGTGTGTGTGTGTGTGTGTCTGTGCCTTTGCATGTATGTGTGTGTGGGTGTCTGTGTGTGTTCTGGATCTTAACAAATTGGGTGAGCTTCTGCTATTGAAACGACGTTTTTGGCACACATTTTCAGCATCAAACAGCACCACTCAACAAACACCACCCCCTACCCTCCTCGAAACGACTCTGTCGCAATGCGGTGTCTCCTCTAATGGGTTGTCTAATGACGGCCTGATATTGATTGTTTCCTCTGGACTGATGCGCGCAAGGGCTATGTTAAGAACACTCTAGAGAAATAGAATGAACGGCATGGGAATGATAATGCTGCTATCAGGAAGGGGGGGGGGGGGGGGAGCGAGAGGGAAACGAGACGGGAAAATGAGGCAGCAATGAGAAGGGGGGGAAAACATCTACAAAAAACACTTCACCAGATCTAACTGGAACAGATTCATGCAAAAGTGGTTGGTTTGTTTTTCAAAGGGGAAAAAAAATCGATACCATTTTGTAACAGATACCGTGGTCGGGGAGAAAAAAAGACCAAAATGATGCATAGAGGACAGGTATGGGTATTCCGATTCATCCTTCACATCTTCTCTCTCTCTCTCTCTCTCTCTCTCTCTCTCTCTCTCTCTCTCAAAGTCCGTGTACCGTATCTTCAAAGCAGTATGCGACCTCTTCTCCTCTCTGTTCGTAGACTCGAGTCCCAATAGTGTCATCAACCTTACGACAGCTGTGTGTTATAATGCAGACTATTGTACATACGTACCACAGCTTTGTGGAAGAGTGCAAACTCCAGCCAGTGTCTGGTCCTTCGCTTCTGTTTCGTTCTCCCTCACCCGAACCATCTTCTCATACAGATAAGTAGAAAGCGTTGAGAATAGCATTTTGTTTTATATGACTTTAATAACTCGTGTCTTATCGTATTTGTTTTATATGACTGGAACTCGCGTCGCATCGTATGGTACTGTTTGTTCATTCTATCATTTCAAATCCCAGCAGATTTTGTTTTTCTGTGTGAAATCCCGTTATGCTTCTCTCGGGGGACGCATGAAATAGCTTTGGAGCTTTTTTTTTTTCTTGCGGTAGTACGTCAGATGGGAAACAAGAAACAAAAACACTGCTTGTATATCTCGGTTCGATATTTTCTTTCGTGCTCCCCCTTGTGATACAGCCCTAATCTTGTGGAAGAATAAAAACGCTGCATGCAGTTTCAGTGTCAGTTTTGTTATTGCTCAGCCGATCACACAGAGTGCAACCAATGGTACAGCCATGTCACAGATGCCGTCACTCTCGCTCATGTCCACTCTTCTTTCTGCCCAGAGTGAGAATGGTGAGGCTGTTTCAGAACAAAGAGCTCCTCCCTTCCCCCGCCCCTCGCCCCTCCCCGTCCCCCTGCCTTCTCTTCTCGCCCACCCCCTTGTCCTTTCCCCACCCGCAACCTCCACCTTCTGGGAAGTTCGGTGTTAGGTGATTTCCTCATTTCTGCTACTCTCTCTCTCTCTCTCTCTCTCTCTCTCTCTCTCTCTCTCTCTCTCTCTCTCTCTCTCTCTCTCTCTCTCTCTCCTTTTTCCTTTTTTTTTTTTTTTAATCTCTCTCTGCTGTCGTCTATCGTTTTCTCTGCCTTTGTGGTCTGTTCTCCGGTGTTTGCTTTTACAACTCTTATGCAGTTATATCTCACACAATTGACACAGTGCCAGCCTTTTTTTTTTTGTTTTTTTTTTTTTGTTTTGTTTTGTTTTGTTGTAACTTAGCTACTAGGTTGCGAAAACACTGCCAGTGGAACTGTCTGTTTTGCAGTGTTCAATTGTCTGTAGGGCTTTTCTGTGCATTTGGTTTTAATTAGATGTTCTTTTATCAATTGTTCATGAAGGGGGGTGGGTTTTTTGTTGTTTTTTTTTAATTCTGGGATCGAAGAATCGAGGAGAATGACTGGCGTTCCCTGAGCGGGTAACACTTATCCGTCGCAAGGACGTCAATGGGTTAACAGACATGTCGGAAGTGTTTGTATGGTGTCTTTTTGAGGACGCAATCTTTTCTTCAGAACCTGGCCTTTTCAGACAGTGACATATTCCGACTGTGATTTTTTTTTTTTTTCCATGATCTGATCTGTTCAGGATGTGCTCTTTTTAGAATGGGAGCTTTTCAGAATCTGACGTTTTCAGAATGTGAACTTTGCAGGATATGACCTGTTCAGGATGTGATCCTTTTAGAAAGAAAGCTATTCAGGATCTGACGTTTTCGGAGGGGGGGGGGGGGGGTGACCTTTGCAGGATATGACCTCTGCAGGATCTGATCTGTTCATGATGTGACCGTGTCTTCCCATGTGAGTTTGACGGCCCTGGAAAGTCGCGCTGGGGATGGAAGGGCTATGATGATAAATAAAATGAGTAGATACATAAAAGATTAGAAGTATAAACTATGATCTCTCCTACAGGGCATTTCACCGAATTTCTGTCAACAAAATCTACTGCCTCCACTGCAAAAAGAAAACGTATATAGATAGACAGGTGGATAGAGAGAAACACACACACACACACACACACACACACACACACACACACACACACACACAATATATATATATATATATATAGAGAGAGAGAGAGAGAGAGAGAGAGAGAGAGAGAGATCTGTGTGATA